>CAAKHF010007204.1:0-18056 GCA_901007745.1 Hippocampus kuda
ATACACTTTGTTGAAGCAGTTATAGATGAAAGAGGAGAGGATCAAAGTGTCCTTTCACCAGTGGATCAGAGACGTCATGCTGAAAATGTGCACACGTCTGCTACAAGCTAAGTTTTGAAAGCAAACACGAAGCTGTTTCGTCCATTGACGAAAGAGATTGGCTCACTTCTCCTGTCCCATGTAAATACGCTTCAATTCCAAGCCGCGACTCCCAGTTCCACATCCGCATCGGCGCTCCGCGCTAACGCTCCTTTCTTCTCGTCGTCGGCTCCTCAAGCCTTACATCCATTCAGCCGCAGACCGTTCAACAGCACCGATCTCTCCGCTGAACAAAGTGGGGCTGTGAAAAATGCTGCCCATTACAGGCGCAAGACACAAGCGCCCCGGGACTGTCCAGCAACGACAGTCAAATGGCACCGACATTCCTCCCAGTCAAAAACAGTGCTGGTATATCCATGCTGCCGAGAAGGCGCAACCACCAAGCACAGAGTCTCCTCCTTGATGAATGTCGTGGCCAAAAAATGCTGAAAAAAATCCACATCAGGTTCACACGACGTAACAACAAACACAAAGTGACAAAACAAACCAAAAAACAAAAAAAAGCAAGGCTCATGAGACCACTTGCCGACGGCTGCCTACTCGGGCGCCATCTTGACTTCTTAATGAAGTCATGAATGAATGGATGAAGGAAAAAAAAGTCAAACACCTTCAAAATTGAAACTGGTCAACAGCAAATTTTAATGACAGATCCTTTATGCGGCCATAAATATATTTTTGACGCTGATTTAAAAATGTCGATACTTTTTTTTTTCTACTGCATTTTTGGGGCGTTTTTTTTTTTAGCTTGACCTATAAAATCTTGCACATTGCGGGTTTTTTTTTTTAACCATGCATTGTAATTTATAGCTATGTCTTTACAGAGGAAAAAAAATCCACCTGCTGATGAACCTACCCCGAAAAGGTCAGAGACCAAAGATTGAAATTTTTCTTGTTTTGACGTGCTCTATAAATAGAGGTAATTTACTACTGTAACGTCACTTCCGGTAAACATCCGGGTGGCGAGAGTACTCTATTCTTGATACTGTACTTGTATTTTCAACAGCTGACAAGGTAAAGCTCCATCCGTATTTCTGCGATAGCATAACATTTAAGTGGAAATTAACTTCATGTTAAAATGCTCTTCTCCAGGGAACATTAGCACAGTAGTTTTCCATCTGTGTTGCATTCAATGTCTCTTAATGCTTGAATATTCACAGTTTTAAAAGGGCACATGAACGCCTCAAACGAACTCAACGTTCCGGATGGTCGTCCCGACGCAACAACGGTAAGCTAATTTATGATCATAAATGTGGTATTTCGATGCTCATAACCGCCAAAACTGCGATAAAAATAACTTTTACCTCGTTTTCTTATTGTGTGCGGACACGGAATACGTAATAATATTGAAGACTACAAACGTGTTATTTGAATGAGAAGTTTTAAGTACGGAACAATACCTTTGGATAATAAAGCTCGTTTATGTTATCGATAGTATTCTGTCCTTTTATGATATGCGTTGATTAAATGTGATAAATTACCATCTTACAGTGTGAAAAATAAATTAATGGAAAACCTTTTTTCCATGGTGTGCAATCAGAACACCTGCGAGTACTCGAGTAATAATTAGCTGCAAAATTTATTGTGGATTGAAATACTTAATAGAAAATGTGGCGGAAAAAATAACAATCTGTCTTGAACGCAAAACAAAGACAATGGTTTTATATTATGCACTTAAATTACATGTTTTTTCCCAACACAAATTATACGAAGATGAAACGTGTGACACCACTAGTTGTACTTTGGCTCCCTCTAGAGTTAAAGGAAAGAATTTCTGCCAAAGAAAGTACACTATGGTTACAATAAACCTGCATCTAATCTGTTACAATGAATCTGCCTTTAGGTACAATTTTAACTTTTGTGTAAACTACAATTTAAGTGAAGAATAACTCAATTGCCGTTTTATTTTCCTGTATTGAAGTATAAGCTGTACACTGGACTGGTTAATCAAGGACAAATACAAGATGGACTTTTTTGTTTATTTTTTATTGTATTCTATAAAAGAGATGAGTTTACTCAATGATCAGAAGAGACTGACTCAAGAGATCTCGATAGACCACTCGCATAATAGCAAAACAATAAATTGAGGACATTGTTTGTGAAGAACCCACCCCTCCAAAAAAAAAGCTGAACGTATGTAACAAAATAAAATACCTGAATAAAGCAAACTCTTGGGCTGAGTCAGCACATTCTCCATAGAACACATGGCACGACAGTTATTGTGTGAAAAGGAGAGCGAGCGAATAAGAAAAGCCAAGGAGTTCAGTTGTTTGTCCTTTCAAAGCCAGATGTGATAGTCTTTTACGGTGGACTTCATGGGAAATAAAAAAAGGTGACTTAAGCAAAAAAAAAAAAAAAAAATTCTCTCGAAGTACTCTTTTACTCTTTATTCTCTTCAATAGAAAAAAAATATCAATAAACACAATCGCGCAGCCATTCGAATGTACACAAACGCACACAAGCAGGATCCTAAACCAAATGTGAAAAGTGTTCTGGCTGAGACTAAAACGAGAGCGCTTGTTTCGAAGTCCAGCTAAAACCACATTTAAAATCCCCAATGTTGGGTCAAATATAAAACGTTGTTTTATTCTTTTTTTGTCTTCCTTTTATACACAAACTCATTCATAAACAAACAAAAATAATGACATTCCCGTTGACCCCTCCCGCTCAGAATATTACACTCTAGCTCCACCCCCACTGAGTGTAACATAAGCCAAAAGGAGAATTGCAATACAATAATAATAATAATAATAATAATAATACAGGCACTGGAGAAAAACAAACACCAGGAGAGACATTGTCTCAAAGAAGTCACATCCACTAACAATAACTAAATATGAACTCCTATTAGTCTTCTTTTTTTTTTCTTCTTCTTTTTTTTAAACCTTGTAAAATGGAGGATGTGTCGGACTGAATCCAGTAGTGGGACTGCCGATATGGAGTACAAGGATAGCGGTGCGAGTTTTTTGCTCTGTAGTGAAATCATCATAATAATAGTAATAATAATAATAATACCACCATTTAATCACTGAAGCTCCGCAACATTAACCTCTGCGTCCTGCCAGGGATTTCAAAATACGACTTCAATCGTCTGATATTTAAATACTTGCTGGAGCCATGATAATGCATATATATTTTTTTTTATTTTAAGTAGCTACCTTATGACAAGGTGAGGACAGAGCATTAAAAGGTTGTTTGGCATAGAGATATGTGTGTGTTTGTGTATGCACATTTGTGTGGAGTGTGTCGGTAAAGAAAGGTCGAAATAAAAGCTCCTAAATAAAGAGTTATTGTCGGATAAGAAAATACTTCTTTACAGTAGATACTAAGAGGATGACTGCTCCTACATGTCGTAGTTTGTATTAAATGTCATTTTTCAAAGCGCGCGTGTGTGTGTGTGTGTGTGTGTGTGTGTGTGTGTGTGTGTGTGTGGGGGTGTGTGTGTGTGTGTGTGTGTGTGCGCGCGCGCAGGCCACTGAACCTCATGGTCTAAAAGAGAGATGTGTAAGGCAAAGTGTACCTTCTCTATTGAGAAATAATAATGATTTACAGTGTGGAATCCCCCACTCCGCCCCCCAAAGACCATGTCTTGCATTCACATATAACAAACAATTTTTAAAAAAAAAGAGCAAGTCTTGTTCTCTTCACTTCCAGAAACAAGCGCGCTCCAGTCTTGTGTCAGTAAATAATCAGAGCTTTTGAGTTCAAATTATTGTTGGTGTGACGCCGCCCTCCACATCCTGCTAGAAGGCGGAGACGAAAAGCCAAAGAGTGCCGACGTGGCGTCCGGTCGGTGATGATAATGTGGCCTTCGCTTTGTCGTCCCTCTTAAAAAGTCGCCTTTTCACTCATTTTGTGTTTGTGTTGGGGAGGGAAGTTTTTTTTTTTCTTTTTTTTTTTTTGCAGCTAGTTTCTTCCACTACTTGTCTTTGTTGCCTCGTCAGAAGATGTTCTCCTCAAAGATCGCCATTAAGTCACTTTGGAAATTCATATCAATCGTTGCTGCCATCTGAAGAGACAAATAGAAAAAAATAATTGATTCTCTGGCTAAAAATGTGGATGTCATAATCGTGAAATTATTTTAACACTGCAAGGAAATTTTGAAATGTTATGAGAATAAAGAGAGAGAGAGAGAAAAAAATCTAGTTGCGCTAAGAGACTTGTCCTAAAACTACGAGACCAATTTAGTCACGTAACAAGATTCAAGTCTGACAATTAGAAAAAAGTTGCTAACTTAGAATAATAAAGTAACTTTATGACAAGAAAAAAAAAGTTTCAATCATAAAGTCGTAATATAAGAAAAAGTAGAAGTCAAAAGTTTATTTCTGAAATTTTGAGAAAACTGACATAAAAACCATAAGTTGTAATATAAAGAGAAAATGGTTGTAACATTTCGGGCGATAAATAAGTTATGGGTAAAAAGTTGTCATGTAACAAGAATAAAGTTGTAAATGTAGAAAAGACGTCTTACACGTAAATGCTAAATTTGGGGGGGGAGAATAAGTTCCCCAAAATGAAGAAATGTTTCCTTACCACTTCTCGCCGCCTCCTCTCTTGCTCTCTTCGGCGCGCCAGCTCCCTCTGCTGGTCGAGCGGGCTGTGTACGGCGGCGGGCTGAGGCGGCGTGGGGGGCTGCGGGGGCGGCTGCTGCTGCTGCTGCTGCTGCTGCTGCTGCTGCTGCGGGGGCGTTTGGATCACAGCTGGCTGAGGCTCGGGCTGCTGTGGGGGCACTTGCATGTGCTGCTGCTGCTGCTCCAGACGCCGGCGCGGTTCCTCGTGCACCCTCCTGCTCGTCGTCTCCAGCACGTCGTCGTCATCCCGACCTCTGCAACATTTCCCCCGTCACAATTCAGTCTTAGACAAATGTAGTACTTATGATGCATAAAATTTCAATTCAATGTCAAGATCATTTTGAACAAAGACCTTTTCCGTCAGTCTGTGGCACATGATGATTTACTAATGTGTCAAACGCCCGCAGTGTAGCGCTAATAGCAAGCAAAATTTATTCAATGTCAGATTTTTTTTTTTTTTTTAAATATGCCTCGAGTATCCGTGACTGGTTACGGCATGCTTCACGAGTACCCAATACAAAAAAAAAATAAAAAATTGGCCATAGCCTGCCCGATACTGATACCTGGCATCGGTACTCTCCCATCCCTGGGGTTGACAGGTTTATATGCGTTTAAAGTGTGTCGAAGGAGGAAACTATATTTTAAATTGAAAAGAAAGACTAAAGATAGTGCATTTTGACTTATCACTGTCATCGTGTCTTTAAAAAAATTTTGGATAATCGTCTTTTAACCCTTTCAGGGACAGCGGTCACTATCAGGTTATCAGTATTGGTGCATGGAAGGGTTAAACGCATACCGTACAAAGGCAGTAGAGTCCGCATTTGTTTCAAATGTTTGCCTTAAAAAAATTCAACCGTCCATTTTCCATATTTTTATGAATATTAAAAATATAAATTGAAAATATTTACATTTGTATTACAGGCTCATCCATTAAAAATGTACTAATTTGAAAGCTCAGTTCGGCAAAAACAACCTTGAATCCCCAGAATACGTGGTTGATAGTTCAATTGGCCACTAGAGGGTGCTCATATCATCTTTGTCTCTCAAGGGAAGCCAGAA
Source organism: Hippocampus kuda (assembly GCA_901007745.1). Taxonomy (NCBI): domain Eukaryota; kingdom Metazoa; phylum Chordata; class Actinopteri; order Syngnathiformes; family Syngnathidae; genus Hippocampus; species Hippocampus kuda. The sequence continues at coordinate 5,727 of CAAKHF010007204.1, forward strand.
TGACCATGAGGTCTTTTTTGGAGTCGTCTTTGGGTTTTTTTTTTAACCCCTCTTCGGATAAAAGCTATACCCGATTGTTTAATGTCTCTAAAGGAGACATTCCTACCTAACAGAAAATGGTCAGAGCGATCCTAAACGCTTTCCAAAGACTTCATGCGCTTGTCCTATGGGTACTTGCCGCAGTTTATCCTGCTCTCTGCGCATGCGGTCTTTTTCCGCCTGCTCGGCTTGCGCCTTCAAGGCCTTCTCCCGCTCCTCCTTCTCGCGGGCCGCCCGGCGGAACTGCTCGAAGCTGTCGCTCGAGGACTTGACGGCGGACATCGGCGTCGACGTGGACTTCTGGGCCAGGCTGGCCCACGAGCCCATGTTCTTCAGTTTCACATCCTGATGGAAGAAGGCAAAGATTTTGTTTGGACCATTTCAGAAGGTTTTGGAGGGTTGGATTGAAAAGGTCGATTGTTTTCAAGGGTGGGCGGAAATTAAAAATAGGCGACGGTCAGCTTAAATGATGCGATGGGTTTGGTACCTTTTTGGGTGCAGTGGGTGCCTTGGACTCTTGCTTGAACTTCTCCTTGTCTGGCGCGGGGGGTGGCGGCGGCGGCGGCGGTCCGCTCGGCTCAGAGGAGCGGATGACGGGCCGAGAGCTGTCCATGGACTTCACATCTGAGCAACATGAGCAGGCCCTCACTCAATAAATGGCCGTCGTTTTGAAGGAAAGGAGGGGGTGTGGGAGAGGGGGCGGGGTTTACAAGTCTTACTCTGTTGGCCGAGGCCTTGCTGAGTGGGCTTGCTGTCGGGATGCTTGTGATGCTCGGGCCTGATGGCGGGGTTGAAAGGCTCTCCTCTCATCACCGGTGAGGGGGGAAGTTTGTCCTCTTTGAGTACTCCTTGATTGCCGGGGACCCTTTGCTGCATGACAAGCACAACAGCCATTGTCACCATTTGACCCGAAGTTTCACCCTTTTCGGGGACAGCGGTCACTACAGTGGACAGCTCGCCATGTTATCAGGTTGACGGGGTGCATGAAAAGGTTAAACAAGCAGGGCAGAGTAGTCGTCGTGGAAAAACGGTGCTCAAGTAAGAGGGCTTTTATTTTTGAAGAGGACTCAAGTAAACTTAAGTCGTCCACCAAACAACTCTAAAGTAGATAAAAACAAAACGCCTTTTTTTTTTTTTTGCGTAAGCCTAAACTATAAAAACGAAATATTTGTGTACACTCAATCTGATATTTTGTTTTGTGATAGATTCATTTATTGTCCATTTAAAAAAAAAAATTGCACGGGTGGAGGACCTCGCACTATTGAGTGTACAAAAAAAAAGGGCTGAACATTTTTAAGAATCTATCTTTTCACCTTTCACCTAGGTATATTCAATTCCATTCGACATGACAAATTTGTCATCGTCACAATCCATGCTCACCTTTTTGGGCTGCATATTGTGAGGCGGAGACTGGTGAGACACGGGAGGGTACTGAGGAAGTTGCGGGGAATGCATCATGAGAGGGGATGGGTTATCCCTCATGTGACCTGTCCACAAAAAAAAATAAAGATAAACACCTCAAAACGGTGTGTTGACATTGGCTTGCTTGCCGCCTCCGCACTCACCTGCGATGAAAAGGTCAGGCTTGGGCGGCGGCCGCGGGGACAACTGCTCCGGGGGCTGGATGATCTGCTGTGCTTTGTTGCTGGGCATGGCCACCTTGTGTGAAGGCCCCTGAGACTGACCGATGAGCGTGGCAACCTGCTGGTAACTCAGCTGCTGCTGCTGTTGCTGCTGCTGCTGCTGCTGCTGCGCTTGCTGCTGAGCCTGCGGCTGACTGTGCGGCAGGTGGCGGCTCTGGTGGAGGGACATCTGTTGGGACGGGGCTTGATGCGGCGGGGCTACCGGAGCCTGCGCCTGAAGCGGAAGCTGGGCCGTGGGCAGTGTGGCTTGGGAGGAGAGTTGAGGTTGGCCCTGGACAGACTGCAGCAGAGATGACTGTCCCGCTTGCTGCTGCTGCTGCTGCTGCTGACGAGATTGCGCCTGCAGCGACTGCATGGACTGCTGGGGCTGACGGCCTTGTTGGAACTGTTGCAGGTACAGTTGCACTTGGTTAAGGGGCGTGGAGGAGGCCGACTCTTCGTCGTCCTCCAGCAGAATCTGGGGAGGCTGGGAAGACAGCAAGCCCTGAGGCGTGAGTGTTGGCGGGGAGAGGGGCCTCTGGTGCATGGGCTGAGGGGGATGAAGGATCTGCGGGGGCAGCTGATGCGGTGCAGGTGCCGACTGGGGCAGGAGAGGCGGATGTTGCTGCAATGCGGGCTGCTGCTGCTGCTGCAAAGTTGGCTGCTGCTGCAACGCTGGCTGCTGCTGTGGAGGCGCGGGCTGGTGCTGGGAAAGTTTGGGATGAAGAGGCGCCGCCTTGTGACTCGGTCGAGACGGCTGCTGAGGCATGGAACTGTGCAAGGCTACACGACAAGAAACAAAAGAGACTGTCAATATGCAAGGGGGTTTTCCCGAAAGAATTTTGAAGGTGCCCCTTGTCTCATGTGGTCTTATGAGCTGTCACGTGACAAATGGAATGTCAAACCCCGTGTGCAGTTACAAGAAATATTAGTCTACTATTTGTTGCATTTTAGCCATTCAAGAACGGGGGTTGGGGGGTCGTGACTGGTATCCGTAACTAGTATCGACAGCCTTTGAAACGATTCGAAATATTCAAATAGGGACAGTATCGCGTCGATACCGATACCTGGTATCAGTACTCGCCCATCCCCATCATATAATGTAGTTTGATATAGATTTATTTTGAACTCATTAACTCCCAAAGACGTTTTTAAACGTCTTTTCAGACTTGGTCTAGAATTGGCTGGTACTGAATGGGTTAAAGAAAAGCCTACCTGGAGAGGGGAGGATTGGATGTTGGGTGAGGAAGGGGTGTGTCTCGGGGGACACGGGCCCGGCGGTGTTAGCGCTGAGCTGAGGCGGCGCGGGGGACGAAGCGTTTCCCGTATGGTGCGAAAGATGCATGAGGGGCTGGCTGAACGACGGCAAGGACTCAAAGCTGTTCTCCAGCATCTGGGAAGACTCCAGGGCGGTTACGGGAGGAGGCATATACTCCACGGGAGGTGCCTGATGCTGCTTCATCTGAGGCTGAAACGCCGCTGCTTGTGGATGAAGCGCAGGCTGAGCGGGGACAGTCGGTACATGTGAATGCGTCTTCTTCCCCTCCTTCACAGATTGAGCCTTCTTCTTTTGCGGTTTGACCATCCCTGAAAAACGAATGAGGACATTCTGTTCAAGATCTGTTGACCAAAAGGAATTTGGCCAATCTTCGAGGGAGACGAACCCGGAGCCTCAGTTTCACTCTCGGAACTGGAGCCGCTGCTGTCCGAAGATGAACCGGTCTTTTTGGTGGAAACCATGGCCTCCAGAGACTTCTCAGCTGCAAAACAATCGGGTGTCAATCTCCACATCAAAGCGCCACCCTGTGATGAGAGGCGAAAAAACAAAAAACAAAAGCGGACCTCCACCCTTCTTTTTCTTGCGAAGGCACGTGGACACGTAGCGCTCCAGCTCTCGCAGAGTGGAAGGCTTGAGCGTTTCAAAGTCAATCTCAATCTCGTCGGGGTTGGAGTTCTTGAGCGAGGGCTCTCGCGACTGGATGATGTGGACCACGCGGCCCAGTTTGTCACCGGGAAGCTTATTGATGTCCAGGCTTAGTTGTCTCTTCTCCTCGTACGTCATGGGCTTGCACTTGTCCGACAAAGCCGAAGAACCCGCCAGGTCTTCTTCCAGGCAGAGAATGGGCGGGAGGTTGGGGGGCTGGTTGTTTTTCGTTGCCTCTTTTTTACTAAACATACAACAAAGAGACGTCAGCCTACGAAGAGAACGGCCGTCAAGAAGTGAGAACTCTGTGAAGAAAAGACCCCACCTGGATTTCTTCTTGGGTAGCTCTTTGTTGCTATTTGTACTGCTCTTGGTCCTTTTCGACAGCTGGGAAACAGGTGCGGCATCCTGGATCTCGTCAACCAGGCTGGGGATGCCAACTTTCTTCTTGTGTTTGTCTTTCTTCTTCTCCTTCTTTTCCTTCTCTTTTCTCTTTGGTTTGCTGGCTTGAGGCTGGGAAAGGGCAGCCAGCTGCTCGTGGACAGCCTTCAGCTGCACCGAGAAAAGGAACCACCTTCTTACCGCCAACAAAGACGACGATAGAATCTTCACAGAAAAGCCAAAGTTGACTCATCTCACACCGACCTGTTCCTGGAGCTCGGCCAGCCGCTGAGCTCGCTCCTCCTCCGAGTCGTCGGTTGAAGACTCGGACTCGGAGGAGGAGTCGCTGGAACTGTCGGAAGAGGAGGCGACGCGGCCCATCGGAGGCTGGGGTTTCACCGGGGCAGGGTGGTGGAGCGGGGGAGCTGGGACGGAAGCGAGGGGCTTGGACTCCGGTTCGTCTGGCATCTTGGCAAAGCGCATCTCAAACACGTCCTATAAAACGTTGCGAAAACAAAAAGGTATAAAACGGTCAACTTCTAACAGGAGTGCTTAAAAATATTTTTTAAAAATCAGAGGGGATTTAAGCAGTTTCCCAAAAAGCTATGCTGTTAAACCAGTCACAGTCAAAAGTTGTAACGGGTAATTAAAAAAATAAATAAAATACCAATCATATAAAAACATAGAGCTACACTGAGAAATCCTTGATGAGAAAGAACCACGTGCAAAGAATGTAAAACAAAGTAGCGTTTAGAACCATGCCAAATAGCAGCCGAAGAAATAATTCAATTGAAACTGATTCCAAGAAATATTTAACTCATTCATTCCCAAAGACGTATTTAGACGTCTTTTCAGACGCCACACATTTAATCTGAAAATGCCATTTTCAGACCCTTTCAGACCCCCAGTCAATATAAAATGAGGAGCTGGGATTAAATGTGTGGCGTCTGAAAAGACGTCTAAATAAGTCTTTGGGAGTGAATGAGTTAATAACACGGACACACCTTTCACAAAAAAAAGTTTACCTGCAACTTGCGTGCCATCGCCACCACCTCGTGGTCAGGCGGATTATATTTATAGCAGTTGGAAAACATTAACCGGACATCGGCAGCAAATTCCTGGGGATCCCGGTATTGTCTGTTCTCCAGCTTGGCCTATACATGACAAAAACAACAACAACAAAAATCAAGGAAATGAATGTCTTTGATTGTCGCATTTCAGCGCTATGCACACCTTAATGGTGCTTAGGTCCATGGGATGTTTGATGATGTCGTGATAATCGTGCAGCCCAAGGGCGGCCACATCGACGGGTTTGTAGAAGGGCCAGGCATACATCGTGTGTTTCTTGGACAGCATCTCTCTGACCAGACTCAAACAGTAGCCCAGTTGGTCTTGCGGGACGGGGCTATGGCTACTACTGGGCCCGCTCATGCCCGTGCCCATCACCACTTGATGCTGCGAGTCCGGCGCCTCTTTCTTGACCATTTTGGCGGGGCGGCTGCTCTCCCGCCGGGGCAGCGTCTTCCCCGACTTGGATTCGGCTGGGGAGGACTCGCTGAGCTGGTCGTTGGCTGTGGGTGTTGTAGTGTCCGCTTTTCTTTTCTGGCTCTTTCTTTGCTGGGGAAAACAACAATAAAAGGAGGACAGAGAATAAACGACAACCATACAGAGTTTCTCCCTACTCGGACACCTGTCACCTGACCGGCCACACATCATTTTTTTTATTTTACTGTAGCATAATGAAAACACAGTTGAATGCAAAGCAGTAAAAAGTCAATGCGTGCATAAAATAATGAACATCTCAGCAGTCTGATCACAATTTGAGATATCCACACACGTTCTGAACATTGTCGAGTGGAAAGGCCCGTCCGTCCCTCCTTGTCCTCCTACTATGAGGCCATGTTGCCGTCCGTCTCTGTTAACTCATTCACTCCCAATGACGTTTTTAAACGTCTTTTCAGACTTGGTCTAGAATTGGCTGGTACTGAATGAGTTAACTCATTCATGTCCCATTTTTTCTCTCTCACCTTATCTGATCTTTCATTATATGATAGTTGATCATTAAGTGTTCATAATCTGCTCCATGTTTTGTATTTTACCATCTAATAAGCTCAGCTGTGTTATGAGTCCAAATATGTTCTAACTTTGGCCAGACCCTCCGGTGTGGGCTAACCTCTGCTCTTATTTATTTTGTTCATTTCCACCTCGCTGTGGCAAGACATATTGATGTCGGCGAGATGAAGCCATTAAATGAAGTGAATGATTTCCCCTCCACGTCAAATCGCCCACTCACTTTGGTCATGGTGATCGGGTTTTGCAGCATGGGGGCGGTGCTCTGGATGGATGCCGGCGGGAGGGAGGTCTGAACGGGGGGAGGCACGGAGGTCATCATGGGAACTTGAAGAGTGCAATCCAATTGGCCCAAAGAGTAGGGCGCTCCTAGCTGTGCCGCGTGGCCCGGTAACGTCGGGGGAACGTGGGACGGGAGGGCCTGCATTAAAGGCTGAGGAGGTAGTGAAGGCGGGCCCTGCGTCGGTCCTCTGGTCTGAGGTGCTGTCGAGAGGCTTGACAGACCTCGCGTTTGAGGGGTTGTGGAGGAAGGGTCGATGATGGCCCCCGGTTTCAAGCTGAGACCTGGACGACGGAGAGAGAAAGAGTTCACGCTAAAACAAAAGCGACGTGACAACACGCGATCGTGAGATGGACTTGAAAGAAACATTACCGGCGTCTCTGCGACCTCGGCCCCGGCCCTTCCCTGTCATGACCGCAATCTCAATTTCTTCCTGAGGCATGTCGGCGACCTTTTGGAGGAAAGCCTTCTCTAGCGCCTTAGCCATTAAGACTATGTCATCCGAAGGCTGCGGTGACAGACAATCATGGAACAAATTTGAAGTCTCGTCAGCATCTACACTTGTATTGGATTCTTCACCTCATTGTCAATAGCGCCACTGCAGTACCTTATTGTACATGTAGCAGTTGGTAAACATCTTGTTGAAGTCTTGGATACATTCTTGGGCATTCCAGTAGTAGCTGTTTTCAAGCCTTTTCTTGATTGTTCCCATGTCCATGGGGTTTTTAATTATTGTGTAGTAGTCCTGCACAACGGATCGGTACAATCAAATTGTGCAGAAGTCGAGGAGAGAAACCTCACAGTGGACGCTCCTCTGTCAACTATGTCACCCAGGATGAGCAGAAGCAGATGACACACGCGTGCCTTATGACATCATCGCTGCGGAAAAGTCATCAAAAGGTGTTTCGAGCATGGCTGAAGTGATGACTTAAGTCGGTCAAAGTTGAAGCATTTTCCAACTAGAGGAAGGCAAACGAGTGTCGAATAATCCCCCCTGCAATTCGCCAGGGACAGGCCGTTAATTGTTGTGGCGACACCGGCCTTACATGAACCCGAAAAGTAACGGCTTAAAGACGCTTAGGTTTGGAAAAAAAAATGGCACCGGAAATGTGCACATGTACACAGCCATTGGGCAAAGATCCTCTGACTTTTCATAGCTCATTTGTATTCTATGGCATTTGACACGGCACGACTCAGACTTGGTCTTAGTCCCTCTGTGGTCTGTTTGGTGCTTTCTACCGTCTTTGTTAACTTGTATATCTGATATTTGCTCCATATCAAGTGTCAAGTACAACTTTATTGTCAAATGTGCTGTATGCGTAACATACAGCACAGATGAAATTTCCTCCCTCTGAAACGGACAACAGACAACAAGAGGAGCCGCTGCGGGTGCCCGCCAGCACTTTGTATACAGCGATGGTTGTTTTAAAGTGCTCTATAAATACAGTTGAGTTGAGTAACTTCAGCGAACAACACAAGGTTGCCTCGCAATACTTCACTCACTCACTTTGACTTACTTCCTTGACACCAATTACGGTATGACTCTCCTATTTAGACAGGGCTTTGGCAGCGTATTGTGTCATCTTTTGGGCTTTTCCAAAGGAGCACAAAAGAGAAATGGACATGACTTACAGGAAGATTGAGTTTGATTGAATCCACCGGTGAATGGAAGGGCCAGGCAAACTGGTGTTTCCACAGGGACTTCACCACCACCTTGAGCAGGTACTGCAGCTGGTTGGTCTGGCGCTTGGGCCTGTCAAGGTTGATGTATTCCGGGGGTGGGGGGTTGCCAACGTTCTGGGGCTGCCCTTGGCTGCTGCCGCCGCCGCCGCCGCTGCTGCTGCTACTGCTGCCGCCCGACATCTGCGCAGCGTCCAGGCCGTCCCCCATCCTGACTGGGTTGGGCATGGGCATGGGCCCGGGCCCCGCTGCAGGGGCTGGAGCGAGGGCAGGGGGAGCGCTGTTGGCAGTGCACCAGTTCAATCTTGGCCCCGGCACAGACTCCACTGACAGAGCACCGCTGATCCCATTGCACTCCTCGCTGGACTCTCTGGGGGGGGGGGGGGGGGGGTGGAGAAAACACACCAGATGTTCATGTTTGACACCGAGCGGCATTTTCAGTTTGATGTTAACCTTTAGCGCAGTCGGCAACAAATGTAATCCAGCGGCCTCAAGTCGAGAAGAGCCTTTATAAGCCTTTGTCACTGTATAAAGCGAGCACAACAGTCACTCCCTGACTGTTTTTTTAAAAAAAATTTAAATAACTGTCGCATACCAGACCATGATTATAGAATTGTGACACATAATACAATGCATGTACGCAGTCATTATTGACCAAGCCTTGGGGAAGCTTAATAGAAGTCAAAAGTTAAATCATCAAGCAAAGCCAATCGAGCAATGCCAGAGCGGTGAACAGTGACGTACGAAAATAGAGCCACCGACGTTACCGCGGAACACGTCGTCACGACGAAGGCTTTAAGCTTCATTGTTCGGCTGTGTTGTCTGTTCCGAAATCCCATTCTTGATGTCGTCACTTGAAAGGGAATAGGGAAGGAGTTTGTGCAACACATGACCGCCGCTTATTGGCCTCCTCGGGGCATTCAAACAAACACACAGTCGAGAATCTGACTAAACTTGAGGTCACCACGTGACAGCAACATGAAATGGCGACTGCACGTCTCAACAGGTTTTCGGATCCAAAAGCGGCTTTCGCAATTTTTTTAACTCATTCACTCCCAAAGACGTTTTTAAACGTCTTTTCAGACTTGGTCTAGAATTGGCTGGTACTGAATGAGTTAATGCCGTATCGACAATCTCGGCAAACAGATTCTAAGTCCGCTTGAGAGACATGTTTCAGATAATGTTATATATTATATGTCTTTCGATAGAAAAAAAAGTCAGTAATGCGTGATTGTAGACAAAAAAAATGAATAAAAAGTGTCTCACCGGACCTGTTCAGCTTAGATTTTTGTTTCTTATTTCATGGCTCAAGTGACGCCAACCGGATATCAGCATAAGGCCAACTAAGGTCACGTGCACCACGTCGTACACACATCAGAGACTAACCAAACCACATACCTGAGGTAAATCAAAACTTCCGCAAATGCCCAGAGGTGCAAAACCCATTGAACAGGGAGAAAAGAGGCTGACGGCAGCAAGTAGAGTAATGTGGAGCTCACATGCAATTCAAAGGTCACTGCGGGTCAAACATAACACGAGGTAATGTGTTTGTAGTTGTCACCTTTGTTTCGGTCGTAATGAGCCTGCTCGAACGTAATATGTAATGTCAGTGATATATATCGTCATTGGGGAGCTAGAGCAAATGTAGTTTCATTGGACAGGAGCAAAGTGGCTACATTCAGTGATAGCCACCTATCAAGGGCGGGAAACCTTATGTAAGCAGAGAACGAGCGAACAAAGGTGGCGCGAGTGTGCAAAGAACAGCTGTAGGGCAGAGGGCAAAGGACAAGGTGAGCAATGCTCTTCATCGTATTTAGATTACAACGGCGCAGTGCGTTCTCTGGAAAATGTGTCTCATATTCCCTTTGGGACAGCAGACCCCTCACGATGGTGGAAAACGCGTTACAGTGGTTGTGATACAACCTCCACGAGGACAAAGCAAAAAAAAAAAAAATGAAACCACGACAATTTATCCCGACACCAGTTGCCAAGCGTGCCAAACTCTTATCATCCGAATAAATATTGCCAGATGGTACTCAGCCACTCATTAACAGCAACAGGCGGGCCTCGCTTGCCGCAATAGTCTTTCACAAACCGGGTAAAAAATAAAAAAAACAATGAAAAAGAAAGTGTAATCCAACATGCGGAAACGCATTCATCTGCAATAAATATGCGAGCAGCAACTTAAACCTCCTGCAAGGTTACCGGCATCTGTTGCCGGCACAGATCCAGACAAGCTCAGCTCAAAAAAAAAAAGCAAAACAAAAATGGCTGACAGTTTTTCCACATTGCCAGCCTTCACTGGCACGCTTCTATTTATACGAATGGGATCGGATAGTATCGTTGGTGTGTGGTGCAACTTAATACGAAGCTCGGGTTCCACTCATCAGATGTGTGACGCGCATATTTGTGTTACTTATGCCCAACATAACTGATAACACAAGTTAGGGAAATATGGCGGCGTGTTTCATCAGAGGAGAGTCTCTGATCGCTCAGCAGCTGCGCCCAAAAAGGCCGGCAACGACCAGTGACGGGAATACCCGTAGCCAAGCGCAGACTGCATCTGTGCGCCAGTGTGGGAATGAGTCACTCAAACAAAATGTTCCTGCCCCCCCCCCACCAGCGTTTTTGAGTATTCGCGATCGGTTTAGTTTGAAATTGCAGCGCTCTCTATTTCAAGTTTGGATGAACTTTGAAATAGTTTTGTGTATGACTGCAAGCGCGTTGACAAATAAACGTGGGCGTCACCCCGTATATTTAATTTATTAGCGTTTGGAATGACTCGTGTGAAAAAAAAAAAAAGCGGTTGGCAGATCCACGGCTAGAGCGGTCGTTTTAATTTGCTCTCCAGCCTGTTAGTTTGCCATAAAAAACACATCGATAGGGAGGGAATCCAAACAGGAAATGCTGGCTGGCTTTTTATTGGCAATTACCTTCCCGTGTAATTTAAACAAAATAGACTGTAAACAGTGATTAGTAAGACAAACTGACAAACTTCCACCATGCAGTAAAGTCGCCTCTGGACAACATGAACACACTTGAGGCCGTTTTGCTTATATTATGTCAAGAAACCCCAAACGTTGGCCTACGGACAAGTAGTTCTTGGCCAAGTCGTTACACTCGCGGCCACGTCCAAGTGTCGAATTGGAAGTCAAACATGCCTGACATATTTGGAATTGGAAAATGTTGTTCCAAGAAAAAAAAAAAAAGAAGCCGGTGATAAAGACGTGGTGTCTACATCGTTGATACGAAAACAAATGATGCAGATGACCTAACTGACCTAACTGGTGGCCCAAGATGAATCTTTGGTGACTATTTTAGTAACCCTTTCATGCCCCCTGTAACCTGATAACATGGTGAGCCGTCCACTGTCGTAACCGCTGTCCACGAAAGGGTTAATGAAGTGCAGTGACATCATAGACTCATCAGTTCGATATGCTCTGCTAATACATCTTAACTCATTCAGTACCAGCCAGTTCTGGGCCAGGTCTGGAAAGACGTTTAAAAACGTCTTTGGGAGTGAGTGAGTTTTAATGGGCTCACGTTTTTCAGTTTTACAATACATTTTGACGCTGTGTGTGTGTGCGTGTGTGTAAGCGAGCCTGCCCAGGCTGACGACCAACCCTCGCCCGTGAGGTTATTGATCCAATCACTTACAACCGTGAGTGGGTTGATGCATGTAACTGTATCCGGGGTTCAAAGTTCATCTTACAGAAGTCAAAAGGATTAAAAGAAACAAACTAAAGATCCATGTATCCATGTTTCCGTATCACTTCCACATCCGCAGGTGAGCCGGCCGGAGTCTATTCCAGCTGATTTTGGGCAAAAGGTTGAAAAAAATGTCAAATATCCAGCACCAGCAGAGGGAAAAATATTCCGACGCACCGGTTTCATTCAAAAGAACCGGCGTGGATTCATTTTGGTTTCGCCGTTGCACCATTTCGCCAATATGATGCGCGAGTAAAAACTCGTCCCTGTGAGCCGACGGGCCGGGGCAAGAACAGCGTTGGCATGTGAGACGAATCAAGTGTGCACAAGCGCTTCAAGTGAGGGCAATGAAAAGCTCCGCTTCCTGCTGCTCGCATGTCCTACATTGCCCCCTAAAAAAAACCCCTGGAAGACCAGTTGACCTTTGACCTGGACATACATCACCGCAGACTGCTGTGGAATGTTGAAAAGAGCGGAAGGGGCTTTAGTTCCTGGGGTGAATGGGGGTGGTGTGGACATTTCACACCAGGAAATGTCCTCTTGTGTTTGGGCCTCGCGGCAACTGTAGAGGCAAGAACATCACAGCAAGATGTCGCCGGCATCTCCCATGAAAGTCTCGATGAATC
>CAAKHF010007205.1:25760-43129 GCA_901007745.1 Hippocampus kuda
TTTTTTTTTTTTTTTTTTTTTTTTTCTTTTTTTGGGGGGGGGGGGGGGGGGGGGGGGGGGGGCAATCACGGTGCTTTCACATGTGTGCAATTTAAGTGCAAAAACGCACAAATGGTTTTATTTTGTTGCCACTTTAACACACCCTCTACAGAGAAAACGCTCCAAGTCAAGCGCAAAGGCACGTTTCCGATCACCGCGTTTACCTTGGCCGAGTCCTGCATGCACGAACCCCAGGAGGAGGAGGAGAAGGACGCCCGGCGTGGCGCACATCCACCTCCAGCGATCTACTAGTCCACTTCTCCCCATGTCCACGAAAAAAAAAAAAGAAACCCTCCGCTGTCAGTCCACGGGAAAAAAAACAAACCAACAAACAAACAAACAAAACACAGACAAATAATAAAAATGAAAAAAAAATTGGTGAAAAAAAAACCCCTAATCTCTCAGCTCTCCCCGCTCCGAACAGACAAAGCCAATAGACGTTTTCTAATCCTAAACTCCCGAAAAGGTTTTTTTTTTCTTTTTTTTTTTTAACGGGGAGGGGGGGCGATGTCACTTCCCTTCACGCGTGTCTGCGCGCGGCTGGACTGAGCGCGGCTGCTGCCTTGCTTGCTCGCGGATCCGCGCACACTCACAGCAAGAGAGAGAGAGAGAGAGAGAGAACGAGCGACTGAGGGAAAAGAGCACATGCCTCCGCCCTCTGCGTGCGATTCTCTGCATGTAACACTTTTTGTACTTAACCATTCTTAACTATTATGTCACACGTTCAAATAATCACACACTCAATTGATAATTAACACGTCTGGTCCGGCTAACATTAAATAAGTTGCACCTTTCCCTAATATCCCATTGCACCTTTTTTTTTAAACACTTAATAATCGGCATGAGCTGTATTTTAATGTAATACATTCTCCTGATGTATTTTTTTTTTAAATATTATTATTACATAGAGTACTTGAGAAGCGTGCAGCACACGCGCATGGAGCGTGTGTGCGTGCAGCTTTGCTGACTGACGACTGCCCCCTCACGGCCAGCACCGGAACACGATTGCAAATTGGTGTGGCAAGACCTGACACCCTCTTAACCTGCAAACGCGGTATAATTATACGTTTTGTTTCATCAGCTAATGCGATCCATGACACGAATTCAGCTTTAACGTAGGCAATAACGGACATATTTTTAAATGACACCGTTCAGAAAGGTGCTGATTAAGTGGTAGAAATGTCAAGGCAAGTTTATTTATATAGCACTTTGAGGCCCACTGACAAAACTCAACGAGATCACCCTCGTCTAAGATCCCGCCCACCTCCTTCGGTCAAGGAAATACTCAGGGGGGAAAAAAAACCCACTAAGGGGGTTAAAAAAAATGAAGAAACCTTCAAAAGGGATCAAAGATGCAAGGATCTCCACTCCAGATTGGCCAGGCCGCAATAGAAGCTGAGTGGGCAACATTTATCACAAGACATGATGCTGTACGATGTTCGTTTAAACAGCAGGAGAGATCATTTGATGGAATGAAGCGCAGCATAGACGCCTCCAGGGAAGTGGCTCTCCTCGAGACCTATTTCGCTTTGTCTGCACAGAATCCTCCACAATAACACCCTCACTCTACTCATGGCTGAGTGGCAGATGGGTCGTTCCCAAACCCAGAGTTTGCTGGTTCGATCACCGGCCATTGCAACCGCGTCAAAGTGTCCTTGAGCAAGATAGTGAACCCCCAGTTGCTCCTGATGCATCAGGAGGTGAATGTGGTAAGAGTATAAAATGCTTTGAGTACCTGAGGTAGAAAAGCACTTTATTAGCGACAGCCCTATTTACCATTTACCAGCCCATCAATACTTAACACACTCACAGAGCAGTAGAGGAGGGAGATGAGAGGAGAAGTGATAGTAAAACAGGCCAAAATCCACATGCCAGCTGGTGAGACCGGTCAAGAGACTAGTTTCATATTAGGTGTGCCTTGAGATGTTTCGAAAGTTTTCACCCATGAGATAAAAGAAACTACATTAAAATTAGAAACGGCACAAATTATCCTACTTTGTAGTTCAAAAAGATCACAGGACAGGATAGAATGCTAACGTGGGAAAAAAGCAAAGGGTATACAGAAAGGAATCTCTGTCGGGATTATACGTCATGCCTTGAAAAAAAAAAACAACAAAAAAAGTTCATGGGAACTGACAAAATGCTAACAATTGATAGACCCATATGGATTACGGTCTACCCATCGTGAGATACGATAACAACGGTGATGAGATAGGACAAAATAATAACATGCAAACATTTGGTATGCAAGATACACCAGCATGATGTACATACGAGCAACTTGACTACAAAACGCCAGACGTAAGAGTTATGCATACTATCCTGTACTCATATAGTATCGAAAAATGAGACTAAATAGCATGCTTACAATTGCTACGCTAGACGGTTGCAAGACTGCAGCATGAGTGCGAAAAGCCAAACCGAAAAGATTACACATCATCCCCTGTAATCAGCTAGCATTTCAAAAGCCGAATGAGAATATCACAAATGCAAACATTCTAATTAGTTAAGCAAACCTGACCAAATCTGGAACCCGACCAAGATTCTTCATACCGCTAATGTTGCGCAACATTCATAGTTCGAACCATGCCAGATATGACAACACAAGTCATGCCCTTTGCTTTTTCTTGTACTTATTTTTGTGACACTTATTCCAAAAACAAGGTGCAGGATCAGTGCATATTTTGCATGACTTCCCCTCTCAATTATGTTTCTGCACAGTCATTTTGTTGCAGCCTGGGCTGGGCATCATGCATTGTAAATGGCCGTAGTAAAATATGCACTGGCTGCCATTTGTCATCGCGGCAGCCCCCGCGAGCTCGGAACGCCGTCGCCGCGAGTCGCGGCGACCCGTCGGGACCTGTAAAAAGCCTTTTTATGCTGCCACTTTATTGGGAATGGGGGAAGCAATAAGTTAGGCGGGAAACATATGGAACGCTCGGATATGGATCAACACTCAGCCCTCATGAGCGTTCAGTGCCAACGGGGGACTTTGCGTTTTGCTTGCGTCACTTGTAATTCGCTTAGTTCACATTGGCGCAAAAATATTGGTTTCATTACGCGGGTACAAAAATAAAACCCTCAGTCAAATTTCCCTGGAAATACTGTCAAATGCTCACCACTAGGATGCAACATTCAGCGTGTGCGTCAGCTGTGAGGAACAATGTACTGGATAGTTCATATGGAAAGACCTCATGCATCAGTGGATACATAGAAGACCAACACAACAACACTTTGTATGATAACATAAAAGATCGAATGCATAAAGCTCTAAGCAAGATTCATAAGGATTATACAACGTAGGGAATGTAATCAATTACTTTTTCACTTATTGATTATTACATAATGAGCCTGGATAAACCGCTAATATCGATAGACGAACTGACAGCAAAATGGCTTCTTGAGCACAGAAAGGCAGATCCATAAGCATTATAGATCAAGCCCCATCGTCAGAAATGTTCATTTAATTAGACTTGATAAAATGCTAGCCAGCTAATAGTTCGTGTGCTAACATATAGCAAGATAGCAACGTGAGTACAGTACAGAAAGGCAACCGCATACAGATTACACATCATTCCAAATAATAGAGTACTATATTTTTCAAGATAGTGTAGATTATAGGAAACATTTCCTGCAGTCGAGTGCCATTTAAAGGGGCTACTGCTAGATCATGTCGACAACATTCCTTGACAGTTAGTGTCCAATGATGGTGAGCTAGAGATGCTGGGCAAATCATTTTATCTCTGAGGGATACTTGATGCCACGTGGGTGACCCTCGGGCTTGCGAGACCAGATGAAATGCTAAATTGCCACCAATTGTTATGCTAACTTTACGTACTATTTCATAAAGTGAGATGATATAGAATGCTAAGATACTAACAATTAGTATGCTCGAAAAAATAATTTAAGGAGAAAGGCATATCCATCGGGATTATTTAAAACATGTACACTATTCAGGTAATATGTCAACAGGCTAGCAAGACATAAATCAAATGCTAACTTGCTAACAGTTTGTATACTCACATATTGCTAGTGATTAACTTGAGAGCCAGAGCTATATGAATCGCAGATCTTTCCCTCTAGTGAGGTACTTTTTATTCTCAAAAGGCTAATGCAATTGCACAAAATGAAAAAAAAAAGCTTTTTTTTTTTTTTTTAAACTAACCAATAGCAAGACAGAAGCAACCAGGATTCTGTGGCTGGACGAGAAGAGCTGACATTTACTCATTACGTAACAAGTTACACTCAGGTCCCTGTTTTAATCGGCGAATAGACTTGGACAAATAATCACATCCAAAACTTTCCGTCCTCACATCCAGCCGACACGTGAGTGGATTAGCGGCCCAGGTGGTCCATGTAGACGTTTGAGAGGGGGATTTACTTGAAAAATGAGACGAAAGAGCCAACCGTTTAGCGCCTCACCTCTAGCAAACAAATCAGGACGGGGATAAAAGGGAAAAAAATGGCACGGTATCAATCATTTGATGGATTTGAGTGCTTTGGCAGCTGCTTGTTTGACAGACAGACAAGGGACATGTTAAAAAGTCATCTAATTGATTTGTTTCCTGAGGGACACAAACACTTAAAACATACATGCACACACATATCTATCTTATATCTACCTATCTTTGTGTGTATATATATATACACAAACACAGATATTAGTATGTATATATACACATATACAGAGAGAGACGCGCGCACACACACACACACACACACACACACACACACACACACACACACACAAGCGGATTTAGCAGCGAACAAAACATCACGGCGGCGATAAATTGGATTGAAAAATCCCTTGCAGCATGTGACCTCAAAAGGAAGGAGAGCACATTTCACATCAAAATAATGTGCCGCTAATTGCATTTGTTTCCGCAACTCAACTGTATTTATAGAGCGCTTTAAAACGACCACTCCTGTATACAAAGCGCTGTACATGGAGCAAATATCATATATACAACAATAAACAACCAAACAATAAATGAATCGCGAAGACAGTCGAAATCTCAAAACAAGAAAACTAAGATCAAGTCTGAGTCATGCCGAGTCAAAGAATACAAATGAGTTTTGAAATGAGTTTTAAAGATGGGCAGCGAAGGGGGCTTGCCGAATGTTCAGTATCCGAGTAAGACTACGTTGGCATACAACTACACGCGTTACTCACGATGGCAAAACTATCCACTCCTTGACATCATTGTGAAACTAGGACTGATACCCGTGAAGTGCTCGACATTAAATGGAGACCTTTTGTGTTGTCACTACTAGCACACTGTTGTCAGTGACAGCAGTTTTGCCTACTTCTAGTGAGAAACTAGTCCATGGATGTTCAACTGGAAATCAAGTCACTTTCTATACATGCCTACTAGTTGGGCCTAATCGTTATTCAGCACACTAGTAAAGAGACTTTAGCGCACTAGTCGAAGTACTTTGCCTGACTCGTTACCATTGAGGACAACGAGCACATTCGTTCATAGAACTCAAGCTGGAAATCGAGGACAAATGCGTCAACGGCTTCCCATAGTTAACACACTTGACAACGGGATATGAACGGAAGCAGCGAGCAACACCCGAAGATGTTTAGCCAACGCATGAATTGTCATTTGCCATCGTCGCCACAGTACGACGCCTCCGATTTGCTTTTATCACCCGAACGGAAGACAGCGTAACGTGTAACCGTTATAATGGGAGTTGAACCAAACCGTTTGCCGTCCGCGTGGGAACGCACACATCGCCGTCTTGATCCGCTGTTTTTGTTCTATTAGAGACCGATTCAATTCTAGATATCCACCGGCACCATCAGGACAAGAGGCAATTTCCAAGCCTTTGTTGCGCTGCAAATCAAATCAAGTATCCCATTGAATGTAATTTCCCAAACATTCTCCGGAGGATTGAGCCAGAGGGTTTCCCCCCCCCTACCCCCCTTTCTTAATGGTAGTCCAGTAATAGTGCGCAGCGATGTAGATAAACTGCAGTGTTAATGTAGCATACGATTATGGTTTTAATAAACCTCCCATGTACAGTGGAAGATAGGATAAGGAACATGCAAAGTCACAAGTAAGGAGGTCAGTTTGAGGGTTTTTTGCCACATAGCCAGCATGCAAATTCAAGAATAGTATATAGTGGCATCTTAAGATTTTAAATTTGACTGAGCAAAGTAACTCCAGTTGCTCGATTTCAAAATGTGAGAGAGAGAGAGTGAGCCGACGTTGGGGTGTTCTGTATCTGAAGCTTGCTCAGACCTCATATTTTTGCATTAACTTTGGTTGACAAGCACATTTTGGGGACCTGAAAACATGAATATTTGAGTGATTTTCAACAACAGGGTGACCGTCTCAAACTCCGATCCTTGAGAGCCGCTTTTCTGCAAGTTTTAGATGTTTCCCTCCTCCGACACACCTGATTCAAATGATCAGGGTTCTTATCAGGCTCCTGCAGAGCTTTCCCAAAAAAAAAAAAATATATATATATATATGGGCACTCATCTAATCATGTCAAAATCAAAACAGTTATACGGGACTTGAAGAAGTTGAAAACGAAGTCAAAAAATATTTTTAGACCTGAATGTGGAAGATTTAAACATTTGAAACTTTACTCTTATCAACAATGCTCGAAAATGCTGTCTGTTCAATAAAAAAAAAAAAGACTAAAAAAAAAAAAGCAGAGGACATATGTAAGCAAGTTGGAATACACTGAAGTCAAACAACAATAAAAGGTGGACCACCAAAAGTCGAAATCGACCTGTAGACAGAACCGCGTGACCGTCTTCAAACGACAGCGTGCCCTTCAAAGACAGTAAGCGTGTCTGCTTGAGCAGCTTGCTGCAAAGCTCAGACTGGCTGCTCGCAGACGAGGCCTTGCCACATGACATGCCGAGCGACCGCTTGGCGTCTTGCCAATTCTCTTCCCCCGGAGAAATCCTCCTACAACCTTAACAAATGACACTTCAATCCAAAGTGGGATGCCAACGAATTCCACAAACGGACACCCATCGATGCCGCGGGGAGAGTTTAAACTTTAAGACCGCTGTGTTGGGGCCGTGAATTCCGAAAAAAAAAAAAAAAAAAGCTACAACAACAACAACGCAACAGGATAACGCAACGGCAACACCGACGGCCCCTGACAGACGCAGATGTGTTCTGTGAGCCGCGAGCACATAAGCAATTAATTCCAGTCCCTCTTCCTAGGTGTTAATTCTGCGGCAATCAGCCCGAGTGCTTTTTGATTAGCTCATTATTACCTCGTGCACACTCCTGGAAGCTCAAGTCACATTTAATTAGCATTGCCAACCCAGTGGTGACCAATATTGCTGCAATTAAATCATTAGGAAACGGCTTCAGTGGTGGCGGCATCCTCATTGTTCTTATTAGATGTTTGGGGGTTTTTTGAAAAACAAAAATCACCAACATGTATTTTAACATAAAAATTGAATCATTGGTTCCCATATGCTTACTAATTACCAATCTATTTTCGCCCATCACATATTCCTCTATTCCAGTGTGACTTGTGTTTCAATGCCCGCCGCGTTCTGATTCCACCACCATTGGCTGGATTTTAAAAGACTGTTTATGCAGTCATTGGCCAGCCCAGAGTTTGATGACATCACGCCGTCATGCTGAAAGGCGAGAGTTGGTGTTGGCTAGTTGTTTGGCTGGCTGGCAGGCCGTTTTGCTGGTTGGTTACAGAGGAACAATACACCGATGAGAAAAGTGGGTCGCTTCTTGAATAATCTACCTTGAGACTCAGCAGAGCGTATTTATATGATGTTGCGGCAAGGCATTATTATTAAAATAATATTTTATTATGAAGGAGACAAAAAAAAGTGGGTACCACCTTCAATTTTGAAATTTAAGGTTGGATTTATACCCATCGAGGGCTCCAGACTGTCCCTAATTGGTGGCATCTGGCCCTAAAATTTGAGACGACGCAACGAAATTTATCTACTTGTTAACATGCCACCAAAAAAATCTGCATTCCGTCTGTTTATCAGTAACATATTGAAAATGATTGGTCATGTGAATATTTACATCACAAGTCAATTTCATAGTGCAATACCGCCGAATCATTTTCAAATCTGTTATTTTTGGAGTTGTTGCAAGCCATTGACCCCATTCACTTAAGGTTAGAAGTGAATAAACGTCTGCTACTCATTTGCAGCAAAAAACAGGGGGGAGGGAGTTTCTCAAAGCTGGCGTTTTAAAGATAAGACGAGCAAAATAGCGCACTGATGCTTTTCATCCGCGTGCCTGAGTCACCTCATCAATTGCCCTCAAGATGAAAGAAACCCTTTGCGGCTACTTAGCGCGACCCTGCTGCTGTCAAGTCCTTCCTGCCCTGTGTCTAAGGGGATGGGGTGTGCGAGACGGGTGCAACATCACCACAGCATGTTGATCTTGAGATACACTAATGTAAAAAGAAAAAAATATTATGGTTTTAACCTACACAATTCCATCACACTTATTAAACACTAAACGCTTTGATATTCCATTCACAGGAATATATGATATTGTAAATATGGCTAAGTATTGTTGTGAAATAGGTAGACTGTGTCCCACTCGCTCAGAACCCATAAATTGATATTTCGCCTGTGCGGAAGCTTCTGTACATTTTAATTGGCTCTAATGTGCGACGCCACATCGTGCGACTGCGATTCCAATTTTGAATGGCCGCAAACGTGAAATCTTGTCCAGACTTGGTGACTGTCGCTCATGATGCGGCGGCCTTTAGACACTGAGTGGCAGAGACAGAGACAAGCAACACACCCAGCGCTTACTTGTGTACTCCATGTAAGAGCTTGCGGGGCTTCGCAAGGACGTGCGCGTGTGGGTGTGTGCGTGTGTTGACATTCCAAAAGAGGTGTGAGGTCAGGGGTCATATCAGCTGTCGCCCCCGTGCTCTTGCTCCAATCCCCAGCAGCTCTTTCAGCTGCCGTTTGAACATCATCAATCTGGCCCTCGCCTGGAAAATCGGCAGTGTGGAACCACCCTGCTTCATTCTAGTTCCTGAACCACTTTGCACAGGAAATACTACTTCGACTTCCAATGTCAACAAACTCCTTGTTGCGGGTACGTGGAAAACGGGTCAATGGTACAGCCCAAATTTATTGGTCTTACATTACATTACATTAAGTCCAACATTGTTCTTTTTCACTCATTTGAAAGAATCTGTCCACAATTTGTGTTCACAAAGCTGCTAAATGTTTTGTCTGATCTGGACAGTGGTTGCCAGTGGGAAGACCTTTTACTTCTTTCAGGGTCCGCCTGAAGCAATTTCACAGTAATATTGTGAGGAATTCAAAGGGAAAAACAAAAAAGACCATTTAAGTTTGTTTTTTTTTTGAATGCTCCTTTCAAAGAAACAAGAAAATAACTAGAAACATAGCCAAAAGAAGTCAGAAAACCTCGCACGCCCCCTTCTGTCCTTTTGCCTTGTACACAGGTCACTTTCTTGCTAGAAAGAGGACACAAGATTACCCGCATTTGCATTGTTGCGCAATTATACGCTCATAATCAGCTGTTGCATCACACACCAACTCGTCGGTGCAAAAATTTGATAAGATATGATCCGAAAAGGTTCGGTAAGTAAATTGTAATGTCGAGATTACCACAAACATGGCCAGCAAGGTTGTTGTCTTGCACACTGTCAACAATTGTGCGTTCGTCATCAAGCGACTCCACAGCGTGCGGCAGCGGCTGCTGTGTTAGTCAGAACAATGTTTGTCTTTTTTTTCCAAATTATTTAAAAACTATGATTATTAAAATTGAGAAAACTGTTCAAAAATATGTACAATTTCTCTATGAATAAATTAGAAACAAAAAAGTTAAATGATAATATAATCTAAATGATTTAAAGTACCGGTAATATGTTTAAAAAATGTAATTAAAAGTATTTTTAAAGATTTATTTTACATGTACAGGTATTTAAAATGTAAAAAGAAATTCAATGTATAGAAATGTTTTTTTTAAAATAAAAGAATGGTATATTAGTATGATGCGGTAATATACTGTTACATGAGATTTCCTTCACAAGACACAAGCAATAACATGTTAATAAGCGCAAACCTTCACCGTTCATCATCTTTTTCATGTCAGTCCATCAACGCCATTTTCCTTTCGCCGTCAGGGGTCTCTAATAGTTACTAGCTCACTGGGGAAGCGCTCGCATCAGTCGCCATCGGCGGTGGTCTACCTGATGGAATAAGTGTAGGCGACCTTTTACATCAGAGCTGTAAAAAAAAAAAAAAAAAAAAAGTGCTGCTGGCTATGGGAGCTCAGGAGAATCGCAGTAATCCCCAACTGAGCTATATTACCTGACCAAATATGTACATTTCCACTCGATACTCTCTCCAGGATATCCAACTTCTAATTAGACTTTACTGCCTATTACGAGCACGAGCTGGAACGTTTAACAGCCTCTTTGACGAGGGAGGGGAGGGCTAGAACTTCCTAATTGTCCCCTTCATTTTCCCAAAGAGCGACTGAAGAGCGGATGCGAGAGGAGCGGCAGGTTGATAAAAAGGACGAACATCTGTCGCAAGTTGGATACGCCACATGCGCACACGCACAACACGACGCAGCAACTCGCCGACTCGTTATTGATGCAGCCTAAAGAAAGCAAAAATCGTATTTCCCTCTTTAGACGCCGCTTGGTTTCTTTTGCTGTGAGCTGCAAGGAAGCGGGGGGACTGAGAGCAGATGTATCACAGAAACAATTGGAGATGTAAACACATCTGGGCGCAGTATTGTACAGGATGTAAATAGCAACAGTCTAATGGTACTTCAAGAATCACAATTCGGCACATATCTTATTCTAAGACGGTGGTTTGGTTCATATTCAGTACTGGAAGTGAACACAATACAAAACATGAAAGTGAAAATCCTTTGGAATAAAATTAAAAATTGGAAATGAGCAGAATGTGTGAATTTTGTTCATTCTTTGGCTTTTGTCAGCGATGTGCTTTCACAACAACAAAGACAGTACAGGTCAAAGCGCGGGTTGTATTTTCAGCCACGAGAGTAGCACGTCATCACTAAGTTGCCAAACTACAGTATATTTGTCAGTTACTGTGGCAGATCCCTGCATGTAGTGCATGCAGATAACATATCACAAAACAACCACCACCATTACTTTGCCACTAGGCTGGGAGAAGATCGAGCATTTTCAAGCAGCAGTCAGACTACTCGCCAAATTCCAAGCAGAGCTGCAGTGTTGGCACGGATTACCTAACGGCATTGTGGTAAAGTTGTCCGTGTTGGTATAAATTAGCTTACTGGTGATGTTTCGATCAAGCAAAATTCACAACTCACCATTCCATGCTGGGATTATTAAAAAAAAAAAAAAAAAAAGATGCCTTGGCAGCAATAGGTATGAATGGATTAAATAAGGGTGAGGCCAGCATTATGCCTTGACCTCAACCCTATTGAGAACCTATGGAGCATCCTCCAAAAGAAGATTTGTGAGGGCGGATGGAAGTATAGTTCCAAACAAGCAACTCTGGGGAGGCAGCTCTGGCATCCTCTAATCATGTCACCAAAACATAAACGGCACCATAACCTCACACAGCAATCGGCTTTTTGATATTTAACAGAAGCGGACTATGGTCATTTACTTGAAAGTAGCTCTGGATCTTCACCAAACCTTGCTGGGCAAGTGGGAGAAACTTGGCTCGGGGTTGTCATTGACACGGACACATTTTTTTCCCCCCCCCAAAACCCATACAACATAAGAGATAATTGAATGTGTAAATTTCGACTTGATGGGTGGAAAGGCACTCAAGCAACCCAAGTATCTGTATATAAGTATTTAAAAACATTATCTCCTATAATATGTTCATCCCGTTTAATATTTGACATTACATGAGATACCCCCGTCGATATATTACTTCATAGCCTCCATCGTACTATTTTCTACTATTGTCCAAAAATCGCACCTTGCTAATTTACTCAGCGACTCGGCCAGGAAGGTTATTTTCTGCGAATCTCTCGAGGACGGCCATAAACAGTGTGAGATCATTTGCGCTTTGCAGTAACCGCTTTCCTTTTGTCATTTTAAGTCTGATTAAAGTGCGAGCCGTCGATCGTGAGTCGCGGCTTGGCGGCACCTGCCGGATGGGCTTTCAGCATCCTGTTAAATTACGTCACCCCCCTCCCACCCCCCGCAAGAACCGCGGAACGACCGATCCGCTATAAACACAGGAAAATGTTTCCGATGTAACGTCCACAGTAAAAGGCGGTGGAGCATTAAATGCGGTCGGGCTTATTTGCCCCTTTTCTTTAACAGCTTCATCCCTCAAGACGATCTGGACAAAGACGATCTGGCGTGCACTTTCCACACATAAGGATATCGAGGACGCTTGCCGAAAGGGTTTTGAATGTTCCATCAGCTTGTACACTTTGAAATGGACACCGAACTGTTCTCCTACTTATGGTAGACGAAGCGCTCGTGCATTTAGAGAAGATCATCGCTTGATGATTGCTAAAGTAATCTGAAGTGGGTTGCTACATTTAGCATTCGCGCTAGCATTAGTATGTAACTTTGCTGCAGCTCAGCGCAGGCATAAGCCAATCAATCATTCAATTAACCAAGAGCCTTCTAGAAGTGTGACAGTTTAAACAATGTAACATTTAATGCAACATTGTAAAAAAAAACATCCAAAAAATGACTGTAAACACTTACGGTGTGGCTTAGCTTCTGAAAAACAGATGTACTGGCTTAAAAAAATGGTTTTGACCAAAATATTGGTATTGCTGTAGACTAAAGCTCGAACCTTTAAGATCTTAAATATTACCAAATTTGTATTCAATTGTGTTGTTGACATCATTTTTATTTGTTTCAGAAGTTTCAATTTACTGAGGAATTACTGCTGACCCTTTGCGTTTTGTTTTGTGTACGTTTCATTTTGAATGTCATTCAATGTGCTCCCGTTTGCACTAAAGGAAAACGCTTACTGTACACAATGTGAATCGAACCATTCCCAAAATTAGTGACTTTTGGCATATCTTCTATTCTCCGAAAACTGCTACATATATTATATAATATATATATTCCACAAATCTGCCTGGCTTTGTTCATTGCGGTTAAAAAAACAACTATGAAAGCGTTTTGTCACCGTTTGGCTTTTATTTATTTTTCCTTTTCCCCATGTGTACACAACATGGCCATCGAGGTCGTTTGCTTCAACCCGCTTCCTTTCCCTCTGTTTGAAAGAAAAAAACAAATCATAACCACCCACACATCCATAATGAGATGAAACTACTGAGACAAAGCCAATGAGAAATGTGGACAAAAGACACAAACATACCGAGGGGTGGAGACGAGTGACGACAGGGAAAACGGGGGTGGGAAGGAATGGTGGAAAACTGAATTAAATGTGTGGAATTCACAAGGGAAGAAGCAGAAAACAGAAAAGAGAGAAAAGGAACGTAATGAGCTGGAAAAGATGATTCATTTACTCAGCGGGAATTATTTGGGGGTGTTCAGGTGGGGGAAACAACATTATTTGTAAAGACATTTTTGGGGCTTGATCTTATTTATTAGGATGCATTTTTTTCGCAAACGGTGAAAAAGAAAATCTGACTTTAAAACTTAAGGGCCATTAGGGAGACAGTTTGTGTAGCTGCTGCTATTTTGGTTAGCAACAGAGTTTAAAACTAATTCAGTACCAGCCAATTCTGGACCATGTCTGAAAAGACGTTTAGAAACGTCTTTGGGAGTGAAATGGGCTCAGTAATCTCCATGTGGGAACAACAGTTTACAAGGTGATGTAGTTACACTTACCAACCATTCTTTCTCTTCATGGGGAATGGCATCTATTAGCATAGAGGCCACTTTCTTTTAATAAATAAACCTAATGAATTTCATTTCTTTTTTAATAATCCCAGCAAGGGTTTTGTATTTCATGTCAGGTGAAAGTGGAGTTAAAAAAAAAAAAAGGCATCTATTTGAGGGGAGGCATTCACCTTCCTTATGACTCACCAGGGCATCAATTAGCATCGGTGCCAATATTATAAAAAAAAATAAATGATAGGATAAGAGCCACACTCCACTGCCAATGGAGAAAGGCATCTATTGGTTGGAGAAATTTTTTTGAGAATAATATAAAACAACAATTATGTCAGTGACCTGAGATGCAGTTTTTACACGATTTGATCCTGATGAATAAAAAGAAGCAGGACTCTTAGCTTATTTGCCTGCATACTAATGGAGGGAAGGCATGCATTAGAGTAGGACCATAATGTTTAAAAAATAAAATTAAAAAAATGGAACTCTGCTGCAGATGGTGAAAGGCATTTATTGGAGGGAAGGCCTTCATTTTTTTTAAACATTAAAGCACAACCCAAAAAATCAGTGTCTGTGAATTGATATATTAACAGTTACAACCTGATTTGTTGCTGATAGAAGAAAAGGAGGGTCCTCTATTACGGCAGCGACGTGAGGCAATACGGTACTTACAGAAATGGAAAGCTGGAAGGCTAAGAGCCATGCTCCATTAAAAAAAAAAAAAAGAAAAAAAGAAAAAAGGACCTCTTGACACACTGCATCCTCCATCTTTGCGGCCTTAAAGGTAATTTACCGCCGCGTACGCGGAGAGGCATGAAAAGTGCATTTGGTAGATAAAGATGCAATCGCTGGCAGTAACGTGAGGATCGCGCCATCCTTCTCGAAACCTTCCATATTTCCAGCCCCTTCCGCCACTCGCCACCTCCCACTCAACACTCGCGCCACCTCCCCATCTGTCACTCTAATGTTACGGCACCTCAATCGACCATGGGCATGACGAATATGGCAAAATAGTGGTGGTTTGTTTTCAGGCGGACTTTGATGTGGTTTTTGAGCATGCTGAACAAATGCAGTACGTAACGTAGCCTAACCTGCGAGTTGCTTTGGAACACTAATTAAAGGACAATGTCGACGGCAAGAAATGACAAAAAATGAATCCCACATTATTGTACACCAGTTTCCTTTAAAAAAAAAAAAAAAAGACTGCCAATGTTGTGGTGTACTCTAGGGTTTCCGAGTATTATTTCAAGTCAGTGTTCGGGTTGCAAGCCTGCTTTAGGACTTCAAACAAAGGTCAAGTTTTAAAGTTCATATTTTAAATGAGGGGTGAAAGCCTGGTTTCCAGATTCAGATTAGGTTTGATGTCTTTGAAGCATCTGATTTTCAAGTTAGGAATTCAAGATAGCGCAAGATATTCAAATTAGGGTTTCAAGACAGGGTAAATTTCAAAATAAGATTAGCGTTCCAAACCACACTAGGTTGGAAAATGTTTTCAATCCAGAGCAAGGGTTTCAAATGGCATTTATGGTTTCAACCTAGTGCTACGATGTCAAAGCCGGGTTTCAAGCCAGAATTTGGTTTTCAAGACAAGGTTCAAAAACGTTTTTTTTTTTTTTTTTTTTTTTTTTTAGGGTTTCAAGACGGGGTTAAGGTGTCAAAGTAATCCGTGTAACATCTAAAAATAAAATAAAAAAGAGCAAAAGCACGTACATTAGAATACCCTCTTGCTATGCTTTCGCCCTTTGCTACAGCCTTAGTCTCCTCGAGAAGAAAATGTACCTCTCAGCCTTAGAGTCTAAGGAGTAAATGGAGTCGCGGAGACCTTCGTTCTCCTCAAACGCTGTTCTGACTGATGGGCTCCATGTGGCGTGATTTTCACAGATCTGCACCGTACTATTTGAAATGGAAACGAGATTGAGGTTAGTGGAGCTTTCTCGGTAGCCCAAGTGGACAAGCAAGGAAAATATCAAGGCACGCAAAGCACGCGCTTCCATTCGGACCGCGACTCAAACAATGGTCTCGGTTGATTTCCAGCGCTTCCTTTTAAGATTCTGACAGGCGAGTCCTCCCTTTAAGCGAGGCCGACCGCACCCAAAACAGGCCGCTGTGCTGAGGAGGCAACCCGCTGCTCGAAAAGGACTCGGGGAACATAAAAGACATAAAAAAGATTTGGATGTTAAAATTTTTTTTTTAAAAAAGTGAGCTACGGCGCGTCTCTAAAGCATGTTTGACAACAACATCAAGACTCAGCAAGCACAAAAAGAAAACCAAATGAACGCAAATCAGCTTTTGTGTTGCACGCTATGACAGTATTTGGGGGAAGAACAAGAGAGTGATTTCACACCAAGAGTTAAGGTTTCAAGACATGGTTTTATACCTGGGTGATTTGGGTTTTAACATACGGCTTCAAGACAAAGTTCAAGACAAAAACGTGATTCAGGAATACAAATGAGAATTTCCAACAAGGATTATACAGAAAAATAAAAATCTGCAAATTTGTGGCTGAAGAACTGCAAATGGGTGGTGGTCGACCGCAGTTTGAAGTTTGTAGCGCACCATTCACCAAATATGTGACAGATATGTCTTAGTTATAAGCAGGGGTCTGAATGCATGGTCGGGGTTGAAAATTCAAATTAAAATTCAAGTCTTGCTGAGGATTTTAAAGCAGGGATTCAACACAGGGTTAAGGTTTCAAGTTTGAAAGGCATGGTTCAAGTTTCAAGCTTGCAACCCTCATTTTAAATCCTAACCCTTGAAAGCACATGTGTCAAACTCAAGGCCCGGGGGCCAGACCTGGCCCACCACATCATTTTATGTGGCCCGCGAAAGCAAATCAAAAATGCCAACTTTCATGCTGCTTGCTAAAATCTGTACCAAAATTTCACTCTCGTATGTAATAAAAGAGAGATATTGTAAGCATTTTCTTGTTACCAAACCCCTCATGAGAGTACATTAAACAATCGTTGAATGAAGCATTATTCTTGACTTCTTTCTATGGTTTCAGTCATGACGGCCCTGCAAGGAAAACAGTAACTAAAATGTGGCCTGCGACAAAAATGAGTTTGGCACCCCTGCTTTAAAGTAACGGGCAGTGATTTCAATTTCGGGTTTCAACATTCGCTTTCAAAACAGGATGCCAGTTTCAAGACATGATTTCAAATTAAGGTTACAAGACAGGGTTTGGGTTTCAAATGAAGGTTCAAGCCGGTTTTAGAGTTCCAAAAAAGGGTGAGGATTTTCAAAGAAGAGTTTTCAAGCCAAGGTTTGGGTGTCAAAGAAGGAGGAAGCTGTTTCAAGCCACATATGAAATACATTTTGGGTCCCAACCTGGTGGCGGCGCATAACGTCACGATTGGTGTTTGTGTTTGCGCGCTGGCATCGCCATCAATTTGGACTCGCCGTCTTCTTATCTGCACTTGGGGAGCTGCCGCTGACAGCGCTCAGGCCGGCTGCAGCGTGTGTAATGACATGCGGGATTTATTTACATGTGCATGCCCGTGACCATCTCCCCCCCCCCCCCCCCCCCCCCCCCCCCCCCCCCCCCG
>CAAKHF010007206.1:4228-18094 GCA_901007745.1 Hippocampus kuda
AAGTTGAGGAAACTTTGCAGAGAATCGAAGCCCATGGTAGTGTAGCAGGAACTATAGTTGTCAATGCAGACGGTAAAACAAAACACACACACACACACACACACACACACACACACACACACACACACACACACACACACACAAAACAACAAATTACTTACGGAGGCTTGCACATCTGCCTCATGAGTTCAAGGGTTTGAACCTCAGCTCAGGCCATCCTCTGTGAAGTTTGCAAATTCTCCCCGTGGTTGATTGGGTTATCGGTGGGTGCTCCACCTTCCTCCCACATTTAAAAAAAACATGCATGCTAAATTCAGTCTAAATTGTCTGCAGGTAGTGGTGGACAAGTGAAGCTTCGTGAAGCACTTGTGTAAGTTTTTGCCTCCTCTAGAGGGCGCTCTTGGTTTAAAGATGCAGTGGAATTCTCATACATTTCCATTGCAACTAAACTTTATATTTAAACCAAGAGCACCATCTAGAGGTATCAAAAAGTATCACGGGTGCTTCATGACGCTTCGTTTTGCCATCATTATCTGCAGGCGCTAATATGAGTGTGAATGCTTTTTTTTTTTTTTTTAAATGTGCTCTTGTGAGTCACATCACAATGCACCATAACACCATTTTATCGACGAACACTTGGCCTCCTTCCTTTCTCGTTCCTTCCTCTTCAGCCTCTTGCTTTTATCCATGCATCTGTTACCATGCCAACGACACGCTATGGCTTCTGCTAAAGCGGGATGTGACAAACCTTTAGGAAGGCTTCATAAGACAGAGTGAAAGAAAAATTTTGACTTTATCACTTTTGGATGTCTCAAATAGGCAGCTATTTGAACTAATTAATTTATTGTTATTCTTTGGAATGTGTGGACTTGACTGTTGATTGCGTCTTTGATTACATGAGGCTGGTTTGCTATACTGTAAGTATATAAGTAATAATAGTGCTCTCATAAATCATGTTTTAATAGGCGTTAAACCTATTTTGTCTTTTTCTATTTGTGTGTGTTTGTAGATGAACGACGCAATGGGCTTTGAGCTGCCGTGGGTCTACTTTGTCAGTCTGGTCATCTTTGGTTCTTTCTTTGTTCTTAACTTGGTCTTGGGTGTCCTCAGCGGGTAGGTTTCTTTTCTTGGATTTTATGAGAGTTTGGTGACTTGTGACAACGATGACCTCTCTTGCCCTCTCGCTGTGCCTAGAGAGTTCTCCAAAGAGCGAGAGAAGGCCAAGGCACGAGGTGACTTTCAGAAGCTGCGTGAGAAGCAGCAGCTCGAAGAAGACCTGAAGGGTTACCTGGACTGGATCACTCAGGCTGAAGACATTGATCCTGAGAACGAGGAGGAGGGAGATGAGGAGGGAAAGCGCAACCGTGAGTTTTCCCTAAATTTAATTCCCCTTTTCCTTGCGACAAATCCTTGAACTCAGACAGGCCAATCACATCTGAGTTCACAATTGGATGTTTTTCTGGTGGAGAGCGGCCCGCGGGCATGATGGGTCAGGCCGCCCGCTCGTTCTTGCAGGTCTTTTTTACTTGCATGGCGCAATCACCGGCATTTAATCGCCAGGAATGTTCATATCAGAAACTTAATGTTGTGGAAGACCAACTTTGTTGTTTCCTGACTCACAGTGAGTCACAAAGGTCTTTCTGAGTCGGTGCAGACAGGTCTCTTCAGTGCTTTTCTTGTCTGTTTTGCTTCTTCACTTGCGTCGGCAGCCAAGACAATTTACTGTTTTAGTCTTCTCGATTCCAGCTTCGTTTTTGCCTTGTGACATTGTAGGCTGACACTGTTTCCAACTATTTCCACACCAGACGAATCCAGAACCCACTTTAGAGACGCTACATCTGTTAGCAAGCAGGCTAATAATTGAGGCGATGTACAACGTATAAACAACGTATAAAAAATTTATTTGGCCAAAGAATGAACATGGTTTCTGGTCTCAATTACTACGATTGCTTGTGTTTGTTCTACTACTGTCAACTGACACACTGCTTCCTCTGCTGTCCGGCTATGTGAACTGCACGTTGGTAACACCAAGGGGTCACATTAGCGGACCTCACCGAGAAGAAGAAGGGAAAGTTTGGCTGGTTCACGCAGTCCAATGAGACACAGGGTAAATGTGTGCTTGTCCCAAATGGTATTTTCATGCTCATTGTCATGATGGGCACACCATCTTTGTCCAAGAACTCATACTTCCCCTGCTTTGCTTTGCTGAATGCTTTCATGTTTTGCTTGGAATTACTCCCCCACATCACATCACCCATTGAACACGTCCTTTTGCTCACTTTTTACACAACTTTCTGAAATTTGAATTGCTGCCAGTAATCCAGACAATACAAAGAAGAAGAAAGAAAAGTAGACTAGCAGACGTAATCTATGACGCTAGGCTAACTGTTTATCTGGTAACTATTTTGCCATTGCAAACTCTTCTACTCGTTTTTATTGTGGCGAATGACTTGTTATGTGTTATACAAACTCAACATAACCAATACCAGTTATCTCTTTTTTGATGACGATTAGCAGAGGTGGGCATTTACATCTGTCCGTCAGTACCGACGGAATGTCCATCAGTCCGTCACTGATGGACTCAAGTTTTAGCTGGCGCACTGACGACTGACGGAAACTTTGAAACAGTGACAGAATAAGTGCCAACGGAAGAGATTTTTGGCCGTCCCTTGAACCCCCCCACATAAAAAAGACAAGGGGCATGAGAAGCAGGAGGAGCAGTAACATGAGAATTTATATATATATATATATATATATATATATATATATATATATATATATATATATATATATATATATATATATATATATATATATATATATATATATATATATATATATATATATATATATATTTTTGGTATAAAGTGGTTCAAACTGTTTCTAAATGAATACAGTTGTCTGCTACTGTATTACCCTTTCAAGATTTTTTTTTTATGCTGACAGTTATAAAAATGTGGTGACAAAATGGAATTTAGCAATGAAGGAAGAGTGTCAAAAATAACGATGACAAGGTGTCAGACTGGGCCAGCCTGAAATAATAATGACTGACGATGACAGGCTTTGTTATTTTAAAAATGCACTTCAATCTCAACATGGTGGGTCGTAGTCATCGATGAAGCGGGGACACATGGAGTCCAAAATATTTGCACAATCAAGTGAGCGCTGAGAGACTGACTCCCCCTCGATCATTTGCTTGTCCCCTCCCATTTTTTTTCTATATCTGAATTCAAGTTGGAAGCCAAACAGCATCCTGGAATGGATTGTGTTCCACATCCGAGGTTCTACTGTACATTTAGACAGTCAAAGGTTTTTGTATGTACTGCAATTATAACCTCATATAAATATTTCATTCATCTCATGCTTATTTTGTAACATATACAAAATATGAATTTTGAACATATTATATCACTATTTTGTCACATATATATATATGTTATACATATATACATATATATATGTTACATATATATTTATGCATGTATGTATGTATGTATGTGTGTGTGTGTGTGCCGAAAAAAAAAAACCCATATATTTTTTTCTTATTTGTAACGCCAAAACCTAAAACAAAATCTTTGTAATTTTTATAAGGAACACTTGTAGAAACATGTTTTGTGTAGTTTTTGACGTGATTTTATGAGAGCTACATTTTCCACACCATAGATCTGTATGTGCTCATTTCTTATCCCATTATCACCATTAATCAAAATACTTTTTCACTTCACTGTCACTTTATTGGACAACTTATTTAACGTCTCTTGTAACCTAGACCAAGGTGTCTTACATAGACTCTATATAATGCAATACACTGCATCCTGAAATCAGATAAAAGCCATGGTTGTCAACATGAAACTCTCTTTTTACTTGAGTAATCACAGGACGCAGGAATTGCTTGTTTTATTTTGTCATTGTATCGGTTTTCATGTGCCTGCTTTTGTGTGTGATTCAACAGCGAGCGTGCCCACAAGCGAGACCGAATCTGTCAACACCGACAATCACAGCGAGGATGACAAATGGCTCTGCTGTGCTCCTTTGTGGTGAGCGTCATATGCCATTCTTTACCTCCCCGATCACGTCACCTCCAGTATTTACAGTTTCAAAACAGTTTTGTAAAAAAAGTTTCATCTTCTCTTCTTCTCAGTAAAAAAATTACTAAGTCAAAGTGCAGGTTAGTACCGTGATGTGACATCACCCAGTAGGTATGTGCATCATCCGAGTGGATTCAATTCATCCTGCATGCCTTGATTTTCTTAACTACCGTACATTGTTCCAATCCCTAACGTTGTCCATTCCCTAAATAACTGCGGTTCAATTGTTCATGAATGCATCATTTGTCCGATATCTTTGATATGTCCATTTTGCATTCGTTATGTTTCATTCAATCCTAATGTGGGTCACTGATGGTGTGGTGGTACACTGACCTGACTTCCTAACAGACAGTGTGGTTCTAATTCTACTCAGTGATGGCGTGAGTGTGAATGGTTCTTTTGTTTTATCCAGGCATGATGATTGACTTGCGACTGGCGAGCCCGCCCTTCACCCAATGATGTGACCCTGTATAGGATAGACAATATAAAAACGGATGGCAATTGCTATCGTGTGACATGTTGTTGTTGTTGTTGTTGTTGTTTTTTTCCAAGTCGTCAGGGGCGACGGTGGAATCGTTTCTGTCGCAGGAAGTGTCGTGCCGCAGTGAAATCTGTGACGTTTTACTGGCTGGTCATCATTTTGGTGTTCCTCAATACTCTTACCATCGCCTCAGAGCACTATAACCAACCGGACTGGCTCACCGAAGTTCAGGGTAAGCTCAGTTTCCTCCCTTGTATCTTTCCATCTCTTCCCACGAAGCTTTACATTTCAATAAAGGTTGTGTGTGTGTGTGTGTGTCTGTGTGTGTCTGTGTGTGTGTGTCTGTGTGTGTGTCTGTTTTCATTGACAAAATGAAGATTTGTACCACTTTCTGGGCACTCATTATCGGGCCATCATCCACAGAAGTAGTGACAGAGAATGGTCACTTTCAAGTCGAAAAGCAGACACGATTCTCGTTGTTTCGTTTCTTTCCTTCCAAGTCTTTGCAGCTTGCACCGCGACATGCTGAACTTAAATGGCACCATGGCCCATAATGCACCAATCGAGCAGTGGGATGCCAGCTAGCATTAATATTTGGATTTAGAGGTTACCAAAGAAAAAAATAAAACCCATTACAGTCGTCAGCGCCATTCTAGCCACAAACAACGATATCAAGTTAAACATCAAATTATGGTTGATAAATCGGCTCTGGCTGCAGCATTTAAAAGCATTATTGAACAAATTTTGGATTTAGCCTGCTGTCTCTAAAGGTGTTTGCAAGGTACAAAACAAAAAGTGAGCTCAATCGTTAAGGTCATTGTCAGTGTTGTACATACTGGAACTATTTGTTTCTAAATGAACTTGATTTCACTACTAGCTTTTTTTTTTTTTTCCTCAGACATCGCTAACAAGGTTCTCCTGGCCATGTTTACTTTGGAGATGCTGGTGAAGATGTACAGTTTGGGGCTGCAGGCCTACTTTGTGTCGCTGTTCAATCGCTTTGATTGTTTTGTGGTGTGCGGAGGTATCATCGAGACCATCCTGGTGGAGCTGGCCATCATGTCTCCGCTTGGCATCTCTGTTTTCCGCTGCGTCCGCCTCCTGAGGATCTTTAAGGTCACACGGTAAGCAGCACATAGTGCAAACTGGTCCTCTGCAAAAATAATATGTCTTCAACCGAACCAAAAGAAGCATTAAAAAAAAATCTCTTTCATTTTCTTCAGCCACTGGGCATCACTGAGTAATTTGGTGGCCTCTCTGCTCAACTCCATGAAGTCCATTGCCTCCCTGTTACTGCTTCTCTTCCTCTTCATCATCATCTTCTCCCTGCTGGGCATGCAGCTTTTCGGGGGCAAGTTTAACTTTGACGAGACGGTGACCAAACGGAGCACATTCGACAACTTTCCTCAGGCCCTACTCACTGTCTTCCAGGTAGGTGGTTCCCATATTTTGAAACTGAGAGAAGGCCCACTCCAATCTCTGTTCTAGTTCATCCTAAAGTTGTTCTTCTGAACCAAACTCATCCAAGCATGCATTTATAGCAAAAGAAATATAGAAACATTACGTTTAATTTTTGTTTCGTGGACCATTTTGCTCCTGTGTGAACCAGATTCTGACAGGAGAAGACTGGAATACGGTGATGTACGATGGGATCATGGCGTATGGCGGTCCAGCGTCCTCTGGAATGGTGGTCTGCATTTATTTCATCATCCTCTTCATCTGTGGAAACTGTATCCTGCACACCACAGAGTTTGGCAGATTGTGCTGAAGTGATACCATTTTTGTGTGTGGGGTTTTTTTTTTTTTTTTTTTGGGTCATTCCCTTTTTGCCACGTGACCAGTGTTTTTCCCTTAAGCCACATGACAAGATATTCTCCTGAATGTGTTCTTGGCCATTGCTGTCGACAACCTTGCTGATGCTGAGAGCCTCAACACGGCCCAGAAGGAAGAAGAAGAGGCCAAGAAGAGGAGGAACAGTGCCAAGTATTTTCTTTTTTTTTTCTTTTTTTGCTATCTCACAAATTATCCAACGTGCTTCTGGCTAACAGCTCATTTTTAATCACTCCAAAATAGAGAGGCGGCTACAGAACGCAGAGTGGAAATAGTACAAGACACTGATGGCGAGACAAAGGTACAGAAACACGTTCATGACTTTTCATCAGTGTTTTGCTTTTTTTTTTTTTTTTAACCTCTGACCATGTATGTAGGTGCCAGTTGATCTCCTGCTGGAGGAGGACAAAGAACTTTATTCTGCCATTGACTCACCAGGTAAACTTATGGTCATGTCAAGTGAAACCCGAGGAGTCCACAATTATGGACTTTTGAGTCACGGGAATTCCAAATAATTTTTACCTCATAAGAAATAAAATGAATCTCATAATCAAATAGAGATAAGAATGTTGTTGCGGGCCTCATAAAATGATGTGCTGATTTGCCCCCCCAAGCCTAAATTTTGACACCTCCAGGCTAACCACTCTCCTCAAAAAATATGAATCTATGAGTTTTTACAGCATGTTTTGGGAACGTGCCAATTGTCATCAAGGACAAATGAGAGTTGCAACTGAAAGGACCTCTTTCAGGTTATTCGACTTAAGCGTCACGCTCGCTGCAATGCCCGTGGGAGAAAGGATAAAAATTCACCCATCTGTTTTCTATACCGCTTATCCTGTCCAGGGCCACGGGGAGCATACAAAGCCCATGTCGATTAATGGCACACATTTTACATTCACCTCAGGGAAGCTGAATGTAACTTCTTTCAGGGAAATTGAAATGCAATCGCCGTGTTGTTCTGTTATTCTGTTTCTAGTGTGCTGTGTGGATGACGACAACAACGACCTCCCAGAAGTCCCAGTTGGGCCCCGGCCTAAGAGGCTGTCAGTGCTCACCATCAAGGAAAAAACTCCTCCCATCCCTGAGGGCAGCGCCTTTTTCATCTTCAGCAGCACCAACCCGTAAGTAGAATTTTGATCAATTTTTATGTTCGTATCAATTAATTTTTTGGGGGTGGAGTTGCAGATCTAACTGTAAGCAATTGAGTAATTGCTGATTTTGCTGCTTGGCAGTACTCAGCAGATCCCCTCACATTCATTGGACTCTTGGTTGACTCGCTTCTGACTCCGATTAACAATTGGAAAAGTCATCTGCCTTGGGTTACATATACGTTTTCCACCCAGCCCTACGAATATTTTTATATAGTGTGTCCGACATTTTTTTTTATTTTTTAGTAATTGTTAGCTGGAGGTCATGGCATATTATACCAGTGTTTTTCAAACTTTTTTGAGCCCAGGCACACTTCTTTCATTGGAAAAATCTCGCGGCACACCACTAGCTGAAAATGTGAAAAAAAACCCCGCTTATTTGAACAATTAACGTGTTATATTGTTACTACAACCATTTTTAATGTTGAAGAATGAAGTTATAACAGTTTGAATTGGAATCAAATGAACACAAAGAAAAAACATTTTATAATCTTTTCATATTTATTGGTTCACCGTTGTCCTGCATTCATGCGTCACAAATTCGCTTGTCTCTAGTCGAAACACAAGGCAATTGGCTAGCTGTTGCTGCTCCCTAGCGGTATGGGAGGGTACTACACGATTACTTTCTGGGTGATAGACCGCACAGGCATACAAATTGGATATTTTCCTGCGGCACACCTGACAATGTCTCGCGGCGCACCAGTGTGCCGTGGCACAGGGTTTGAAAAACACTATATTATACGATGATTGCATTTTTGAATAATTAATTTGTTTCTTTGCAACATGTCCTCTCTGAAATGTTGCAGGTTTCGCGTGTTCTGCCATAGGCTGATCAACCATCAAATCTTCACCAACCTCATTCTGGTCTTCATCATGCTCAGTTCTGTGTCTTTGGCCGCCGAGGACCCCATACGCAACTTCTCTGCACGCAATATTGTACGTAAACAACATCTGTGAATTGTCTGGAAGATGAGGCCATAAGCTGTCTCAACGTGATATCATTTTGCAAGCCATAGAATTCACGACTCACTGGGCCGGATTTACTAAGACCCAAATTGCTTGACACTGTTGGAGGCTGCATTGCACGTTATCTCCAAAGATTGCGGCCCGATTAGTTAAAGCTATATAGAGGTGGTTGAGACTGCCTGATTTGAATGAGTATTTTGTGCTTTAGGTAGCTCCGATAGTTCTCACCATCAAAAATGTGGGACAGTACCGCAGGTCCAAATTGAAGTTTGAAGTGATGGAATTGGAAGCATTAGTAGAAGGAGCATAATAACCCTGGATTATGACCACTTTTGAATCACGTACACTAAAAGAATATGTGATTTTATGAGTGGGGTCTGCAGAATAAAGAAAGTCCCAGTATGAGGTGCAAACATGTTGCACATGAGTGCAGTCTAAATGAATAAATAAAACTTGGGTTTGGGTGTATCTGTCCATCGTTAGCAACATTGCATGAAAAACTTGGGAGAGCATCCCCCAACAAAACTGCTCTGAGGGAAGCCAGCAACAATTATCAC
Organism: Hippocampus kuda; assembly: GCA_901007745.1. Classification (NCBI taxonomy): domain Eukaryota; kingdom Metazoa; phylum Chordata; class Actinopteri; order Syngnathiformes; family Syngnathidae; genus Hippocampus; species Hippocampus kuda. Next base: position 13,299 of record CAAKHF010007206.1, read on the forward strand.
AGTGTGGTGAAACGACCCCGACACTAGAGAACGCAAAGCTGAAAGGAGTTTTGTCATATTTGATTTCGCATGACTCCTTCCTGTGACAGGATCATTCAGAAGCTTAAAAAATAATAATTGCACTGCTGAATGGACACTATGCCGAGTCAGTTTTTGTTTCTGTCACTTCAAAAATGTTTACACGAGTAAAAAAAAGAAGAGCCATTCTCCCCATTGTCTCCCATCTTGCCTGCGCCACAATAATAGCAGTCGTTGTTATGCACAATGGTGCCGGTTTCCACCTCCCTTTCAGACATGGTATTGAAAGCCACCACAATTTGTCTCAGGTTTGATGAATCACATTGCACGTACTTAAAGTAATCTATTTGCACCTATTCACAATATTTTGCGCGTTCGTGTAGAAAAACTCAAACTGGATTGTGTGACAATTTTGGCCATTTGGCAGACATATTCCTCGGTGCGCGCCGTTAGTAGATTTGCTTCCAATTCTGTTTGCATGTGCAATGAAGTTTGCACCCGTTTTCGAATCCACAAACTTTTAGTAAATCAGGCCCATTGTTTCATGAAGTTATCAAATTTATTAGAAATATAATCTGGAAAAAAAAAATTCCGATTTTATATATATATATATATATATATATATATATATATATATATATATATATATATATATATATATATATATATATATATATACACACACACACACACACACACACACACACACACACACACACACACTATGAAGTCTTTAAGGATTAAATATCAGAATTCTGATTATTATATCTTACTGCTAATTGAAGATTAGTCAGAAAATGACCTGCAAAGGATTCTGAGAACGAGTTTGTTAACTGACCCACAGAAATAAATGAACTTTTCCACGATATTCAAATACATTCAAATGCACCTTGTATACAGTGATCCCTCACTTATTGTGGTTAATGAGGATCAAGATCACCCGCAAAAGAGGTAAATCCGCGAAGTAGTAGAAATTTAAAAAATTATATATATATATATATATATATATATTCAGTATATACACATGTATAAGATGTATAAATCAAGTTAGGTTTGTGTAGAAATAACAAAATACAGTAAACATAAAAATGAAATGTACATGTAGTACTGTATATGTTGCTCTATATGACTCAATGTTTTGCTGACTTTCACTGCAATTTTTTATTTTTTTTTTAATGAATACTTTTGAAAAATCCGCGATGCACTGAAACCGCGATAAGTGAACCGCGAACTAGTGAGGGATCACTGTATTGCATCATATACAGTGATCCCTCGCTACTTCGCGGTATACTGTATCACTTCGTATCTTAGTTCAGAAAAACTATACACGGAAGACTGCAAGTAATTTCATGATAAAGTTGTTTAGTGAGCGTCTGCCTATAAAATATTCTACATGTATTTATGTGTTTGTTGTGTCTTCATGATGTACAGTAGACCCCTGCATATTTGCGGTATTTTCTCCCGATCTCCAGCTTAAACGTCGTTTCAAAAGAGAAAAAAAATTATCACGGCAATTATAATGACGAGACGGCACGGCGGTCGACGAGTTAAGACATCCGCCTCACTGTGCAAAGGTCGTGGGTTCAATTCCAGCTCCGGCCTCCCTGTGCGGAGTTTGCATGTTCTCCCTGTGCCTGCGTGGGTTTTCTCCGGGTACTCCGGTTTCCTTCCACATTCCAAAAATATGCGTGGCATACTGATTGAACATTCCAAATTGTCCCGAGGTGTGTGAGTGTGAGCGCGGATGGTTGTTCGTCTTTGTGTGCCCTGCGATTGGTTGGCAACCGGTTCAGGGTGTACCCCGCCTACTGCCCGAAGACAGCTGGGAGAGGCTCCAGAATGCCCCAAAAAGCTCGTGAGGATAAGCGGGTCAGAAAAAAACTTTTTGGGGGGGATGGATGGATTATTATGATAATTTTGATTATTTTTGCCATTCGCGGTTGGGTTCTAATCCTCCGCAAATAGCGGCGGTCCACTGTACTTCTGTCTATTTCCGCCTAGTTTGGTCAAACATTAGCTTACTCAAAGTTATACATCACTTAAGGAACTTGGGAAGCTTAATAAAATGAACTTTCTGGATCAACACCAGTTTGTACCAAAGCTGTTTTGGCTCAAACCAAACCCGGTGTAACCACAATTCCTGACAAATTGGTGCGGCGCACACATGGGCTCGTGCGCCACATGTGTGTCAAAAGTCAAACACAATGACTGTGCTGTTGTCCCCAGAACGTTTTGATGATTGCAACTTGTGCATTGCCTCTTGCAGATACTTGGTTATTTTGACTATGCTTTCACGGCAATCTTTACTGTTGAGATCCTGTTTAAGGTAAATGGTGTGTGTGTGTCGTGTGGTGCCGTGCTGGCTAGAGCTTCTGTAACCTCCTGTGTGCTTGTGTCACTCTGATTGCCTCCTCAGATCCTAGGCTATGCAGACTATGTCTTCACTAGTATGTTTACATTTGAGATCCTTATTAAGGTAAACAAGAGAGCGTTGAGATGCCTCTGCAAAATCAAATGAAATCAGTAAATCCAACAATTCCACCACTTCCAAGCATGCTGCCTTTGCCCACCTTCATCCGATCTATGTTTTATTGCAAACGGCCGTATGTCATGTTGTCATGGCGACAATCCATCAATACATTTCTTTTTGTACTTTAATGATATTTCCGTGTCTCTCGATGACTGTTCCATCTAAGCCAGAGTCTAATTCATTCTTGAACTTATTTAAAAAATCCAGTCTCCTCATCACTAAATTCATATTGCGCAAGAATGCACCTGTATAACATTTTAATTCTCAAGGTTACAGTTGGCTCCTTTTTGCATGTTTAGACTCGATAAAGCCCCTAGTCATTTTTTTTTTTTGTCCATGTTTTTGTTCGCTATAGTCCTTAAGAATTTGATCAGGCGAAGATTACAGAGCCATTTTTTTTCTAGATTGTAGGATTAATCTGCACCGCAAATCAATGTAGTGGCTTTAGAATGCTGTGTTGGATGTCTCTTTCAAATGTCTAATGTCTGTGTGTATATTAACATGCGTGTATCTTCAATACGGTGGAACCATTGAGGTTGATTCGAAGGACACCGGTCAACATCTGATTTGTTTGAACTTTCTGTTTTAAATTTCTCCCATAGAAATCTGCTATCATCAAGTGTTTATTAACCCTTTCAGGGACAGCGGTTACTCCAGTGGTCAGCTTATCGTGTTATCAAGTTACAGGGTGCGTGAAAGGGTGAAGTGGACAGACAGTGTTTTAAGTATGATTTCAACATTCTAAATGGCTCAAAAACTTGATGATAGAGAGCTGTCAACAGAAATTGCGCTCTCTAGTGTTTCACAGTGGTTGGGAATTTGTGTCTTCGATCATCGTACAGTGGCCAGAATGACATGGCAATTTTTTATTCGGGTGTAAGTTTCCCCTAAATTACTGGAGTACTAATTCATTTATTTCCCAAAGCGATGGCAATAAAAAGACAAACAACAAGCAAAACATGCTAACTGACCTGAGCTCTCACAATGTATGCTGATGGCTCGCATCATTTTTTTTTGCACTTTTCAAATTGTGTGACTTCAATGGCGTTCAACTTCGGTGGTTCCACTGTACTAGATTGCCTAACCAACCAAATTTGATTCAGAATTTGCCTTGTGAGAGTGAAGTCTGCCACCACATCAGTTATTTTCATGTTCATATGTTATCGATTTTTGACAGTGTCACTTTATGTGTTATGCACATAACCACCTGCAAAACACGATGCGAGAACTGTTATGACACATTTTCTTATTCTCTCTCAACACATTCCATCATTTATCATTTTTTTTAAAAAAATGTAGTGTAATCCCACGGAATGAGTTTTTCTGATGGTGCTGCTGGTCTTGACTCACATCTGTCTGCCCAGATGACGGCATTTGGAGCGTTCCTACATAAAGGAGCTTTCTGTCGGAACTACTTCAACCTATTGGACCTGTTGGTCGTTGGAGTGTCTCTGGTCTCCTTTGGTATTCAGTAGGTATCATTCAATAATCAATGTTTCTTGACGTGTTTTTATTCTGCCACGCCCTTGTGACTGTGTGTATGGCAATAAAATGGATCCCAGCTTGTGCCCGCTTGTGTGCTGTCTTTGCATTAAGCTTGGTTTAGATTTTTTTGAAAAGGGTCTGTCTAATGATGTTTTTTTTCTTTCTCTGTAGGTCTTCTGCAATCTCAGTTGTCAAGATTCTTCGTGTTTTGCGAGTCCTCCGGCCACTTAGGGCCATCAACAGAGCCAAAGGACTTAAGGTCAGCCTGACAGTGTTGACTGAGTTCTGGATGATGTCGATTTTGGCGTGTCCAATATGCATTTCTTAATCACTTAATTAATCCAGTAGACACCCAATACTTCCTCTTGAATTTGAATTATTCGAGCAAAACATTTGGGACAATTTTAGATTCCCGACACCAAGTTTTCTGCATTTTCACTTTCTGTAGGTGCAAAGGGGAAGCGGTCCATTCCTACTGCCCATATATTGCATGCACCTACCCTCTAACGCAGGGGTGTCAAACTCATTTTTGTCATGGGCCACATTTTAGTTGCTGTTTCCCTTGGAAGGCCGTTATGACTGAAACCATATAAAAAAGTCACTAATAACGGTTTCGTCAACTATTGTTTAAGTTACTGTAATGAGGGGTTTGGTCACAAGAAAATCCTTACAATAGGTCTCTAATTAATTAAATATGAGAATTTTAATTTTTTTTTGAGATTTTAGCAAGCATCATGGAAGTGTTTGATGTTTTATTTACTCT
>CAAKHF010007209.1:0-14772 GCA_901007745.1 Hippocampus kuda
TCCCTGTTAATCTGTCACAGTGGCCGGAGCCTCGCTATCTCATCAGCTTTGTATTGGTGCGCTGCCCCGCCGAGACACAAACATCCTGTTTGCAGAGGGAGTGGGCAACAGAGAGCGAGAGAGAGAGAGCAGTGGAAATGCTCACTTAATGGAGCAGACTGGGAAGAGTGGCTGGAATGTCCCAGCAAATAGACAGTGAAAGTTTCAAAAGGGGGCTCGAAAAGTCACTCTCTGGAAGCGATATACTGTAGGTTAACATTATTCAACCGTATAAGCGACCTCAGCACGCATGCAGAATAATACAAGCATATTGTAGCTGTCTGGAGATTGAAAGTGATCTTGGAATGGGCCACCACGGCAGTGTTTGTAATCCTGTTCCCCATCTGGGAGGTTTGGAACAAGTCATCAAATAGAAGAAATCACGAGTCAATCCTTCAGATGATATTTGCACATTTGCTGGAAAATATTTGATGATGGAGACCATAGAGAAACGTCTTGTGCTGACTCAGGTTAACTCATAGACAAAGCAGCATCGCCACCTTGTGGAAGGGGAACGAGCATTGCAGCAACACTTAAAACAAAAAAAGAAAAAATGAATCAAGTACGTACGCGCATTTATATACTTTTATTTGTATTTATTTACATTTGTATAAGAATAAATTTGTAATCCCTGCGAATAAAGGTTGTAGTTGGTTTTTGGATAAAGATTTTATTTCTTTTTTTAAGAAGTGTGTAATCTGACTAGAATAATATTGTGTAAAATATTTTTACCTTATTAAATCTCAACATGATTCTCATATCATTGTGACTTTCTTCTTGAGAAAAAAACCCTCATTCTTGTATTGATATTTTTTCTAGAACAAAAATAGTCGAGAAATATATTTGTTTAATCTTGTAAAATTATTCATATGCTCAAATATACATAACTTTTTTGCCTTCAAAATACATATTTTTCATAACATTGTGATTTTATTTCTAGACTATTTCTACAACTTTATTCTTATAGTATCCTTTTTTTATTTTCCAGTGTGGCCTTAATACTGCATTTGTTCAGTTAGGAACAATTCAGGATCAGTTGCTTTCATCTGTTTAAACAATCTCATTCCAGACAATCACATTTTTATCATTTATTAATTTCAAATCCATTGCGGTGTTGTGTATACTACGGTGTCATGATGTCACAAGTTGGTCTCTCGTCGTCGGTGTGATTCAGATGACAGCGCTCATGTGAAGTGGTCAATGTTGACCGGTCACAAAACACAAAATCAGGAAGTCAACAGAGAATGAGGAAATACGATACACTACGTACATATCTATAGTATATATTTATCAATATAAAACTTCTCAACTTTTTACTTCCCGAGTTAGTGTCAGCATTTGAACATGCCATTTACTGTAAGTCCACTTGATTCCTCAACGGAATGTGATAGATGAGTTGCCACACATGAAAATTGTGACATAGGAGGTTCCCGCCCAACGCCAGCAATATATGTAACCACAATTTTGTCTCTTTGTGGTCGACTGCTGTAACTGATGAATGGTTGTGATGCCACTCAGTCTAGAAAAATATCATATCTCGCAAGTATCGGCGGAAGAATCGATCCAAATATGGATAATATCGAAACAAATGTTGATAGAGTAAACCCATTGTACTTGCTCAAACTGCCTTTAATAATGTGATTAATATGTTTTTGATTAATCATCAATGATATTCGTTCTTGTGCTTTCCCGCAATAATTAGCAAAAGGATAAATATCAATGGGCAACACTTATTTTTCTATGACTCTCTGAGAATGTTCACGTTTTCAAATAATCATTTCGTCAACATTCCTAGGAAATCACAATGTCCCATCACTGGGGAAAACAGGCGCAGAAGACACCTGGTGCCCATTGACACCACAGTGGCGATGCCTGATTTAGTGTCAGTTTCTCAACTGCATCACATTTTCCCATCGGTCAATATTTCTTTGGAAACTCAGTCTTTGGGCTTGTCTGTTCAGTTTAGTGATGCACCATTACCATTTGTTTCAGTCCGTACTCATCGATCGCAGTACCGACACTTGATCATCTTGCAATTGACACACAATGTTTATTGAAATCAAATTCCCCAATTCCCATAAGGCATACGTCAGGTTGGTAAAATAGTAATGGTGTCATAGTATCGGAACATTCTTAACCAAGTATAAGTGCAGTACAAACATGCTGTATCTGTACCCTGACAAAGAAGTATCTTGTCCCAGTACAGTTCAATTTTGGTGACAAACTTAATTGGAGACTAGTATGAACCATCACTCTTTCATTTGATATTCTCAAAAGGGGTGAAAGTAAGTAAATAAATCAGCTATTTACATGATAAACCCATGGGGAACTGTTTTATTTACTCCAGATAAAATGTGTGAAATGAGAAGTCAATCCTTTTCTCATGTGTGGCAATCTGATTCGTTTTGCAAGTGGTGCAGTCTCCACCTACTGGCTATTTGAAATAATGTAGTTTTATTTTTTCCTCCAACTGGAAGCAACATCCACTTTTTCCAACCCTTTAAATTGATCGAGAGACATTTAAAATTATTGATGCCTTAATCTAAGATGGGCCTGTGTTTTTTTATGTGGTGACCTCATTTGAGGCTTGGGGCATAACAGGGAACAGTGAAGACGAGCGTTATGGTATGTGCTTTTTAATTGTCGTCACATGCTGCTTTACAATGCTCGCAGACGGAAATTTAAAGTTTACATGAGTGCAGTGTGATGCTGCTTGATTTGATGTCGCACAGATACCTTAAACTTGCTTTTTTTGGTGCTTGAGCAGGTTATGATTTTGTGCGCACTTTTCCATGATACACAGCAAAGTCTTGGCAAGCCTTAAAAAAAAAAAAAAGTCCAGATTGCAGCTACTTTGGAAACTAGATTTTTTTTCCCAATACAACTGATGAACTGGTGCCGCACGGCGGCCTAGTTGTTATAATGTCTGCCTAACACATCAGATGTTTGAGGTTCGTATCCCTCCTAGCATACGGCATGAATCAGCAGTAGAAAATAACGATGTAATAAATACTTTTTTAAACTTGTATTCTTCTGATGGAGTTGAATCCATACTTCTGCTGTTACAACAGTATTTTTTTTTTACTTCTTTACTACTCGGTATTTACTCTACAAGTACAGAGCATGACGACTTTTAGCATCTCTGTCAAACATACATGTGTGAAGAGAGCAGCTTCTATCTTTATCTGCTTTGGCCATACTGTGCCCTGCCCCCTCCCTTCGACATACATAACCACACTATACTTATATGTTCAGTCGGACTCATTTAAAGTCATTGGGTCATTCAAATGGGAGGACAATTTAGGCACCAACATTTCTGAAAAATTAACAGTGGTTCAGCCTTCACTGAAGAAAGGGAAGATGCTGGTAGTAAGGCAGTTTCAGGAACACATGCAAAATGAATATGATTATAATGACTCATTTTATCCAAAAAACCCCCAAAAAAACGGTTGCTCAATAAAGCCATTTCAAAGATTTTGTTTCATTTAACCTAATCACTAAAGCTGTCACGATACGTTTTTTGGAAATCACGATCCGTCCTTCTAAGTCCCAACACATTTTGCCTCCAATCAGTGACAGACGTTTGAGCACACAAGCTAGCAAAGTAAATTTACTTTAATATTAATTATTGTTTTAGGTTCATTTTAAAAAGTGTAAAACCTAATAAAAAGATAAATACTTCAGAAAACCTACTCCTTCTACTTGTACTACGTTTTTCAGTGACGGTCTTCTGACCAAAGTGAGCAAAACTGTGGTTCTGGCTAATGCTAATGCAGCTTGGTGTCGGGAGGAAGGAAAACATGACTATTGTTACTATTAACCCTGACGTTGCGGACACTACAACTTGGTCAGCGCTTTGGAAGGACTTTGGCTAACTCGTTGAGAACATCGATGGAAATCGTGTGGTCAACAAGACTCAAACTAGTCGCTATTAGCGCTTTGAAAAAGTTCAAAGGCAAACATGTTAATGCACCATTGAAAGACACCATGCCAAAATGATTTGGCTAATGCATGCACTGAGATTGACTGATATGGCTTTTTCAGGAACAATGCCAATTATGAGTAGTCACGAAAGCCGATAACCGATATTCATTTTCAGTAAAAGGGGAACTGTTGTAAAATAGAAACATCCACTCCAACTCAAGGTTGTTGAAATGTTTTGTTAGTATATGTTGTTGTTTTTTTAAACAACTTTTAAGATTTGCAAATTGTATCCGTTTTTTTTTTTTTTTAAATCTTATAGACAACAGACATCCGAACTTCTTATCTTCACAAGGGTCACAGGCGTGCTGGAGCCTATTCCAGCTGTCTTTGAGCAGTAGGCAGGTACAGCCTAAACCGGTTGCTTGCCAATCACAACAGACATCTTTGTTTTAAAATTATAACAAAAGATTCCAGGAGTCTTAAAGAATTTAATGATGACTTAAACAAGTAAATAGCTCCCTATAGTGTTCTGCAGTCAATACAGTTTTTTCCCCAAAATTTCAAGTTCACTGAAATGAAAAACTTTCACTTATCATTGTTTAAATTTTAGACAAAAACAAAATGTTCAGGGATTCCAGGGACAGTGTCACGAGCAAATAAATAGTTCTTTGAAGTTAAAACAGTATTAAATTGATCTCTTATCAACCGTCAGATTTTTTTGAAAGGCTGATGCCCATATTTGTCAAAATACCATACTGTATATCTGTGCCAGTGGTCAGAACTGGCCGGTAATTGCTGGTCAACAAATTTCTCAAAAATGTTTAAATCAGAGATGCAAGTTAATTTTTCGGCACTGATTTTGAATCTGCCATCATTTTTTCTCTCCCCTGGCACATCTGGTTTTCATAATAACATACCGGTAATAACAATAACATAATGCGTAATATAGTAATCTTAAAGCTATCTCTGATTAAAATTTGCTGTTGACCAGTGTAATCGGTTTATCCCTAAAATGTACTACTGTCAGGTTTATACTGAGAAGTCAAGTCAAAATTTTTCTTCACAATATGTTCCCACCATTAGTCTAAACACAGTATTCTGACTATTACATGTGAAGATAAGGAATTAAGCTGCAAATCCACATTTTTTTCAACCATCTCAGGGCGGCCATTTTGTCACTTGTCAACTGAAAATGACATCACTGTGGCTCAGGCCTCAGTTAACACCCAATCACGGCTTACCAGCTTTCTGATTGTGGTCAAGCGACATTCGCAAGATGAGGCGTCGTCGGTTATTGCCTCAGCCCTGACCCAACTGGGCTGTCATTTTGAGTCAGCAGCAAGTGGCAAAATGGCCAACCTCTGAGATGGATAAAAACGTGGATTTTGCCACTAAATTCATCTTCCAAAAATGTAAGATTAATCACAATACCGTGTTTAGACTAGTGGGGCTGCATAGGACATATTGCATAGAACATTTTTGATGTTTAGACTAGTGGGGCTGCATAGGACATATTGCATAGAACATTTTTGACTTCACTTCCCCTTTAACAAATGACAAAAAGTGATTTGGGGTGGACAACTACATAGTCCCCCTACTGAAGTAAACACAGGCACAGTCTGCTCTGGGAAATGTGTTTAATATATTAAAACAATTCAAATCGTTGTTGTGTCGATACAGCCGTACTTTAGGCACGCGTTAGCAGAGCAGTATGTGATGTAAATCCAATGTAACAAAATTTAATGTAAAAAAACACAATTGAAAAAAGTTTCATTGTGTTGTTTGTGCAAATGTTTGGCCTTCAAGTTTCATTATTTTTATAATATTGCTAATATTTTGGTAATGTTTTATACGTTACAGTACTACAGTGTATAGTGGCAAATAACTACTGTATACTACTGTATGGGCGGAAGATTGCAGATGTAAACTGTTGGTGTGGGGGGGAGAGGAAATAGTAGTTTTAACAATAACAGAAACGACGTCTAAGACTCGTCGGAGATGTAAAATATTACAAAGTCGATGATAAAAAGTTACGTGGCCACAAGTAGACAACAACTTGAGTGAGTAACACACGTCGCGTTGCACAGTGCTACACAGCAGACCTACAACATCCGGGCAAGTCGGCTCACGCAGGAACGGAATGGCGGCGGAGGTAAGTGGACGAAAACGAGGCTCTGGGTCGCCCAGACGACGGGCTAAACCGGGACCAAAGACGGCCGCGAGTCACGCTCCACGGTACGGCGTATGTGTCGGCTGTGTGACCGGCGAACTAACGCGGAAGGGCTGGAAGCGGGGAAACGTAGCAACGCGGGGGTTAAACATCGGGGAAGTAGAGCTAGAGGGGGGAGGAATGGAGAAGCTCCCCGGCGTTTCGAGCCTTTCGCTCGGCGTTAAAGAGCCATTCCTCCCCCTCCTCCTCCCTTAGAGCCGTCGAAAGGAACCGAACCGACAACAAAGGAAGGAAAGCTAAAAACACGGCGATGGTCCGAGTGGTTTAGGGAAGTTTTTACACGCGGAAAAAGTTGTCCGCGTTAGTCTTTGTCGTCCCCTTTTTTTAGTGGGACATTTCGACTTTTTATTTCCTTCTCGCGCGATCCGCCGAGAAGGAAGAGGCGTTCAGCACCAAGTGGCAGGAAAGCGCCCCTGGTCACACAATCGCAAGTTCGCAACACAGGCAGCACAACTTTGTCAGGACAACGGGCCACGTTTAACAAATAACAAGAACCGGTGAATGGAACTTCTTAAACCCTTGTGTGCTTCTGTGTAAAAAAAATACTTTGTTTCCCTTTCCCTGTTGCTCCACTGTCCTCTAACTTTGACGCCTGTGCCAGAAACATGCTAAAAGGGATGCCACCCACCAAACGAAACTATGGTCCATGTCTAATATTGCAAAATGAAACAAAAGATAAGACATGGAATGTCATCAGGTTGTTTCAATGGCACAGATACTGTGTGTCTTAATGTTATGTGCAGTGAAACAATGTAAAAGACTAAATGTTCCTAGATACCAAATATCAATAGTTACAACCTGAAGTATGCATACCCCGCAGTAGACTATGATGCCCAAACACTGAGGCTACTATAATTTCAAAATAATCGTATATCACCCTAAAAAAGTTTGTTTCTACCTTATTCCAGTTTTTTGTATTTTGCAGTAGAGTATACTGTAGTTGGTTTCACACAAATCACCCGTTTTGATCCACCCCCCCCCAAAAAAAAACAAGAACACAGAAAACAAGCTTTTTCTGAAAATATGTTTTATGCACAGCAGTGTTTTTTATGCTTTAGTGATGCCTCAAACATCTGAATGGTCCTGTTCGTCTGTAAAATAGCAACAAGAATGAAAATGTGCTTTTGATGACAAAATGTATTTACAATTAGTCACCAATGTAACAATTTTGCAAACTTTTACACACTATTGGTATGCTAAATAGTAGTAGTAGTAGTGTGTGTGTGTGGGGGGGGTAACCTTACATCGTCGCTTCTACTTCTAAATTCAACTATTTGTCATCTTGTCTCCCTTTTGCGATCCCCTTTGTAGTGGATTCAACATGCAAGACACTTTGATTAATCACAAGCTGCTTGTAACGTGGCATTTCAAAATCGTACAAGTTGTGACACATGGTGGGCTAATTCAAAAGAGGTCTGGCATAGCTATAGTTCGTGTTTTTTTTTTTAATTGTGAACATCTTCTTGATCACACAAGAGCTGTTGAAACACAATTAATCAATGGGATAATCATTATAGTAATTGATTTTAAAATTAATCGATATCTGCAGCCCTAGTCTATTGTGAGATTCCATGACTGACAACCACACATGTAATGCTGGCCAAATACTTTTTTTTTTCTAGCATTGTGTTGTGTCTATCCATAGGCGGGCCGTGGGCCTGTGAACCTGGCCGCCGTGGTTTCATCCCATTTGAGATCGTGAGATACGGCCATGAAGACGCTGGGCAGGAGAAGTCGTCTTTTTTGGAGTTGAAGGAGAGACTCTCCTCTTCTCCAGAAGATGGCAGCCCAGTCCCAGACTGTACGCTCAAGTCTCGTTATGTAGCTCCCATTCAGCTAAACAAATCATATTGAGTAATTCCCCCCGATTCTGGTTTATTGTCGGACTTTGTAGGCCAGCGAGCTACCCTTGGAGGAGCTGCTGGCTCTGTATGGCTACACAGTGACTGACCCGGCCAAGCAGAGCTGTCATGTCTCTGCCGCTCTGCCAGACATGACTCTGGCCAAGGTGACAGCCCTCCTCAGGCCAACACAACTAAAAACACACACGTGCGCATCACTGTTGATATTGCAGCTCTAATATTTCTTGTCTTCTCTAGAATCAGATCACCGAGGACATCTTTGCTGCAGCGGGGAGAGTGGAGTCATCAGCGGATGATCTCACGCCCTCGGTCACTTCCAGCACTTCAGATTTGCTGCAACAGCTGCCTCGTAAGTTAAACAGCAAAGTGCCCTTTGCCTAATGTTGTGGCCGAAGAATGTAAAACAGGATTACACACACAGCCGTGTTTTCTTGACTCAAATGAAGTTAAGAATGGGACAGTTCTGATGCTGCTCCATCCACTGGCTCAAACAAGCAGTTTTTTTTAAATATGAAGTGTGTGTATGTATTTCATTGTTCTTAAATGTTTTTGTTAGTTTAAATCATACAGCAACGTTAAACATCACGTCACGGCTTACCTGTTTACCGTGACTTTTGGATTGCGAGCCTACGGTCACTTTGGTGTCCATTTCAGTTGACAGCGAGGGGGCTGTGCTGCATAAAATGTCCCTTCCTGAGATAACTGAAAACAGGTGGATTCATTTGTTTCAGTCTTACTTCACAAATGCAGCATTCACCAGAATGCTAAGTTAAGACTGTTTCGGGCCAATACCACAGAATATTGCCAAAAAAAAAAAAATTATAAAGTCTTAATCATACGTTTGCCCGGCTGGTGGTTTGCTGACTACTCGTTGAAAAAGTTCTTGAATAGATGTGCAACAAAGCCTGCATGAAAATCACAGACAATCAGGTTAATTGAATCGTGGCAGCACAAATCGTGTTCACGATTAAAGTTCAATATGTTATGCAGCCTTTGTTTTATGAATCAGGCGTTGTGCAAGTAATAATGCATCTGGCATACAGCCCAAAGAATGCTGTCCGTTTTTCTTGACGGGTTTATATGGAGACTTTTTTGTCATTCCATTTGAAATCATTCCAGCTAAAGATCTCCGGTCAACTGTTTACACGTGGCGTGATCTAGTCTGATCTGCACCATTAATACTGTATACAACATTAATCAGATCAAATCCCGATCAGGGTGAACGGTAGCTTCCATTTGGATCAATTGGCAGGACCCTTTATGCGAGTCGCCGTTTCTCAGCCACTGTCGTCAGGAAGGGCATCCAGTGTAAAAACTGCCAAAACTCATCATGCAAGTAACTCGCTGTGGCGACCCCTGACTAAAAGAGACTAAACCGAAAGTCAAACTACAAGTTGTGATTATTTTAACACTTTTATTAAAGCATCGGCTTGATAAGGATGAGTTGCAAGTCGTTTAAAGCTCTGCTAGGAAGGCCGCCATTTTCCAATGGGTAAACAACTGCATCACTACGCATTAACGTCAAGACAGCATGCGCAGACCAGACACGGCCTGGCTATGTGATTGAACTGTTTACATTTGTTCGGATTGGCAAAAGGAATATACCACTGTGAGTCTGAATAAAATTCAATTTGGTTTCTGCGTTTTTATTGTGATTGAAGATTTTCAGTCCGTTTGGTCATTCGGATTTAACCTAATCGGAATACAAGGCTCTATTTAAACGTGGCAACTGAGTCATCCAAGTTTTTTCAGCCACTGCGGATCAAAATCATTGTCGCTGTATTGACCATGCACAGAAGGATTTGCTATTGGAAAAAATTAAACAGGTTTATTAAGGTCATACAAAGGTAGTGAATGTTTGTTTTGTTAGGGTTGCTAAAAGGTCGCAGAAAGTTGCAAACTGTTGTTTTTGCCACAAGTCAAATTTGTTTGGGACCTTTTGCAAAAACCAGCATTCCTGACGCGTGCAAACACTCGTAAGCCTGAGAAACAGACTTTAACATTCACGATTGTCAGCCTAGACTGTTTTCTGAGCAGATTGGGAGAGAAAAATCACTGTGAACGCACCCCGCGCAAAAATAATCGCTCAAGATAATGTTGCAGCTTTTTTTTCTTTTTTTAAATCTCAGCTGGAAACAAAGACACATCCGTCTGCTCATCTGACGGATCCAACGATATCTCCCTTCCCGCCAATGAAGAACACAAGGTCAGTCACCGGAAGATGACGTTCATGCAATTTTTGGCATCATTCGGGCGGCCTGACAAATTGCCTTGACGTGCTTCACCAGGAGATCATGGTTGGTTCCACGTACCAGGCAATAATCCCACCCCTCAGTCCCTACACCTACCAGGAACTAGGTAGGAACCACTTACATGTGCCGTGCTCGCAAATCTTTCTTTCTACATCTCCGGCTTCCCTGCGTCCAGCGTACAACGGTGAAGACCAGTTGTTGTGGAGACCAGGTACTCTGCCGCTGCTGGAAGTGGAGCATTTCTTGTTGAATGTACAGGGCCCAAGTGGCCAAGAAGGGGCGGTCTGCAAGCAAACGTGTGCCGACAACGTACGAGACAACGAGCAGGTACTTTTTAGTCCACCCGATGTCCGCTTCCGACTGTTCATTCATAAACACGCATCATGTAAACATTTGTTTGGATGTTCACATTAGGGCTGGGTGATTAAAATGAGGCAGGGCTCCAGACTAACTTTTTTTTTTTTTTTTTCGAGAAGACTATAAAATGTTACGAGCACAAGGAGAAACCGGAGGCGTAATCTCTATAAATTGACTTGCATAATTTTCATGTTTCCGTTCATTTTCACTGTATGACTGCTAATGCACAGCCATTCGTCCCAAAAGCAGAATTTTCCTTTCTTCTTCTTTTGGAATTAACATCTGCTGGCAAACCAGCTCATTTATGTGCATTGTGGCCAACAACTGGGCTCAAGTGTGGAGCAGAAGTTTGTCAGCCAACAGCAAACATTTTATAATAATACAATATTGGTAAATTTACTGGTGGCCTATTTGCGTGGAGATGAACATTGTTAATTTACTGCCTCAAATTCACGCCACCACTGTGGGGCAGTCTAGAGCCCTGCAAAAGCAGATTTTAATTGTTTTTTTTTTTCATTCTTAACTGTAAGAAAAACATGTTTTTATTTATTATTTTTTTATTTATGTATTTATTTATATTGCCCTTTCTTAGGGAAAAAGTTAACCCTCTTGTTGCTTTTGGAAAATTGTGTAAATATAATGACGACTGTAGTTTAAATTGGTAATAATCCGCCATTGCTTTTGAAAAAAATAGCTCCTCTCTATTAGCAACCATGTTGTCACTATAAGCCGTCCACATCAGCGGTTACACGCTTTGTACTACAGAAGCTGTTTAAAAAAAAAAAAAAAAGATGTAAGAAACCCTTCAGACAAGTCAACATGAATTAATCGATCAGATCGATTAATCACCCAAGCATAATTCACACACGCACAAAATTTCAACATCTGTCTCAACATCTGTCTGTCCAGAATCGCCAGTATGTTGATTCGCATGATACACAAACCATCCTTTGAATGAGAAAAACCACAAAGAGATTTCAGAGTGTTTCCCAAACACTCATTTAAATTTGTTGATTAATATGGTTGAAGTTTTAATTCCTTTAATTTTTTTTTCTAAAATAAGGAAAGCTTACTGAAAGAATGACGCACAGCTCTAGGGCCTTTCCAGCAGCTCCTATCTGTTTTGTACTTCTACTTATTCCTCTCATAACTTTGCTGCTGTGAAGTGGGAATTTCTCCAATGTGAGACTATTAAAGGTTTTCTTATCTTCTCTTCTTATCTTACCAATGGTAAGCATCTTGGTCAGCCTTTGTTGTTTTTTCTATGCTACCAGGCGCTGTATGAGCTTCTGAAATGCAACTTCAATGCGGAGGAGGCACTGCGACGACTACACTTTAATGTGAAAGTGTTCACTGGTAAGACTTGCTGTTTGTCTCTATTTCGTATCGCTAGAAAGCAAGTTAATACTAATGTGAAGAAAAAATAAATATTGGTTCACGTTATGATGCCGAATGTTTTTGCTCGATCCAATTTTGCTGGTTGCCCATCCCCTTTGTTTAGAAGAGCTATGTGGCTGGAATGAAGAGGAGTGTCGGAATTTTGAGCTCGGCTACAAAGTTTACGGGAAAAACTTCCACCTCATTCAGGCTAATAAGGTATGTGCTTCTCAAAGACGAGAAATGTTTATTCTTGGCTCCCCAGGCCGTCGCGTTCACACAAGTACATCGACAGAGCTCTCATGCCGACATTTACTTGTCCTTTCACCTTTTGCACATAATGTAAAAGTGTCTGTGCATTCACTTGGAGCCTATGTCACGTCAAACAGAGCAGAAATAACTCATTGGCATTTCGCTCTAGTTTATTTTGCCATTTAGCCTCTAGTACCAAATGGCTGACAAAAAAACAAAAAACACCGACTCATCCTGTCTATGCAAACTGGCTTCCTCCTTTGCAGGTAAGGACCCGCTCTGTGGGGGAGTGTGTGGAGTACTACTACATGTGGAAGAAGTCTGAGAGGCACGAGTACTTCACTCAACAAGCCACCAGGATCACTCGCAAGAAGTACACCTTGCAGTCAGGGAACATGTGAGTTGGGACTAAACAACTACTTGTCATCCTCATACAAAGTAACATCACCTTTATCTGAACTCTGAAATTCACTCCTGGATGAGACTAGGCCAAGCAGTCACAATGACGTACTTACCTTTTTGCTTTTTTTTTGTGCAACAGGGAAGAGGGAGACCAGGATGGGTGTGCTGGCGAGAGGGAGGGAAACAATAATTCCACTGCTTTGCTGTCTCGCAGTAGTCCCGCCAGCTCCGGAAAGCTGGCGTCTGCTTTACCTCGGCAGTCGAGCCTGGAACTGGACAAACAAGGTAAAACTCCGAAAATTCAAAAGTGGATTGATGGAAGTATTCATTAGTGTGGAAGTAAGGCAAGATGCTCAGCAGTCAGCAAAGTCAGCAAATGAAAAGTGCCTCTTCTCTAGTTCAGGACGATCATCTTTCAGTCTGTTAGCCTCGAAATCTGCCGTGTTTTTGTTGCCATTATGGATGATTGTCAAAGTTGTCAACTTTGCCAATTCGTAGTCTCGGCTGACCTTCGTCTAGGAAACGACCTTTCGAACGTTGAGAGACAATTTCAGGCATCACAGACAGAGAGATTTGCTTCCGTTTACCAGACATGTTCTGAGACCATGTGCGCCGCGATATACGAGTCAAGCTGTAAGAGTTGCTAAGCAACGGAGGGGAACCCCGCACTGTACGTTTTGTTCATAGGCAAGATCGCGGCGGCAGTTAGCTTCCCACGATTCGTTGTGACGAAGGCCTTTTCACTACTTCGATGTCATAAATAAGTTGACGTCATGAAGGGGTTCGTTGTAAGCAAAATCGGCAAATGGAAAATGAATTACGTGAAATCGGGACTTTGAAATGTGAACGTTACAGGGGTGAAAACGTTGAAAAGAGGGTTTGACTGGAACATTAAAACACACTTCGGGAACAAAAAAATGTCTGAAATGTTTTGTCTCCACTCACTTTGTACAGTATGTAAACCATTTACATACTATGTCAGATACATTGCATCAAATCGCTCTGCATCACACCGGTTTTGATTTTTTTTTTTATTTGTTTACATCAAGCATTTGCTGTCTTCCTTTCTGAATCATTTATGCATTTCTTTTCCCCATTGTTGTTTTGTGTGTGTGTGTGCGTGCATGTGTCACCCCTTTTTGACACGACGCTGCAGAGGAGGAAGGCCGCCCTCGGCGCAGACGGACCCCACGCTTTCTCTTAAAGCCGTGACCTCGGTGCGGCCTGGCCTACAGAAAGCAGGCTGCAGCCTGCAGGTAAAGAACAAGGAAGGCGTGTCGAGCTCGTCGCTAAAGTTCGAACAAGACACCTGTTCATTTTCTTCTTCCTCCTCTTTATTCTCGCTCGCTGTGGGATGAGCTGCTCTAATATTGTACAGGTGCATCTCAATAGATTTTAATATTATGGAAAGTGACGAATATAGTGGAACATGTTATTTCCAAAGCTGGAACTGGCATATTATAGAGATTCACTGCAGAAAGTTACATTTGTTTGGATTTTTTTTTTTTCACCATTCTCTTGAATAGGTATTATAGCTTGCAGCTAACAAAAACCCAAGTTCATCATATCAAGATACTCAAAGTTGAAGTCCTACAACATGGCACAGTGCTGCATGTTGACCTTATTTTCAGTCTCGTTTTCCCTTGGAGGTGAATATTCTCTGATGGACTAGAATTGTGTCTGTATCCCCTTTCGCACTGTGAGAGATGTATCGGCCATTGCCCGTGCTTCGCAGACAGAACTTGCCCGAGTGGGACAATCGCATGTCTGTAGTGTGTGGTCACACAGCTCGAGCAGCTTTCTGCATTTAGATCATGAGGTAACCGGCGCCAGCGTCAGGGCAATTGCTTTTCACGCAAAAGGGGTGTGAGCGGTGAGTCTTGAGTATTACGTTTCATACTCGTGTCACGCCTTCACCCGTGCACGTTTTTAATCAAGAAAAGGAGCACTGGAGTCGTCTTCTCCATGTTCCTTGTGAGTGTCTTCATTTTACATTTGTGTGTTTGAATGTTCCGTTCACTAAAAAAGGCTGAAAGTCCATCGCCGGCTGCCACTCCCCCCCCCCACCCCCCCCCCC
>CAAKHF010007210.1:0-12538 GCA_901007745.1 Hippocampus kuda
TGGTCTTTTTTTTTTTCGGCTAAAAACGCCTTACTATATATACATGGTCGTTTTTCGGCGAAAAAGGCCTTACTATACATGGTCATTTTTTTCGGCTAAAAACGGCTTACTATACAGGGTCGTTTCTTTCGTCTAAAAACGCCTTTCTATACATGGTCGTTTTTTTTTTTTTTTGGTAAAAAACGCCTTACATAAATGGTCGTTTTTTTTTTGGGCGAAAAACGCCTTACTATACAT
This sequence comes from Hippocampus kuda, assembly GCA_901007745.1. Lineage (NCBI taxonomy): Eukaryota > Metazoa > Chordata > Actinopteri > Syngnathiformes > Syngnathidae > Hippocampus > Hippocampus kuda. Next base: position 238 of record CAAKHF010007210.1, read on the forward strand.
GGTCGTTTTTTTCGGCTAAAAACGCCTTACTATACATGGTCGTTTTTTTCGGCTAAAAACGCCTTACTATACATGGTCGTTTTTTTTCGGCTAAAAACGCCTTACTATACATGGTCGTTTTTTTTTTTGGCGAAAAACGCCTTACTATACATGGTCGTTTTTTTTCGGCTAAAAACGCCTTACTATACATGGTCTTTTTTTTTTTCGGCTAAAAACGCCTTACTATATATACATGGTCGTTTTTCGGCGAAAAAGGCCTTACTATACATGGTCATTTTTTTCGGCTAAAAACGGCTTACTATACAGGGTCGTTTCTTTCGTCTAAAAACGCCTTTCTATACATGGTCGTTTTTTTTTTTTTTTGGCTAAAAATGCCTTCCTATACATGGTCTTTTTTTTTTTCAGCTCAAAACGCCTTACTTTACATGGTTGTTTTTTTCGACCGAAAACGCCTAACTGTACATGGTCGTTTTATTCGACCCATACACAAATGAAATGAACACCACAGGTTAATATTTCAGGATTTTTATTGATTTTAGAAGCTTTCCCTGAAAATTAAGGACAATTACTAACATAATTTTCCAATTTATTTTTTATGGATTTTTATGAACTTTCAGGACCCGTGGGAACCCTGTCAAGGGCTCATATGAATGAGCCATTGGCCGATACATGAGAGACAATGTCTCATTGATTCATGAGGCTTCACTTTGCCCATCACTAGTAATAGGTCGTCCTCGTTGTCAGGCGGCTTGTGTTGCCTTCTAAATGTAGTGTAGGAAAATTGGAGATTCATACTCTATGTTGTGAGTATAAAATGAGATGCTGAATCACTTTATTAAAAACTGCAGGTGTAAGGTAATATGCCAGCAGTCACAAACTGTTAAGACGTTGCTTTTGACCTTTCGAGGGTTTCTGAGTGCTTGACATTATCATGAGCACACAATGATAATGTCGATGACTTTATTTTAATCTTAAATCTCTTCAGAGGGGGATGCGCACATGCACACAACAAAGGATTGCAAAATCCCAGAAGCTTGGTCTGAGGAACAACAATAACAGCAGAGTATGGACAAAAACAAGAGTTTGCATTTTGCTGTATTTTATTTTAAACCGGAACCATATTTCAGAAAGTAAAATCAAAGTGCGAGGGTGACTCAAAACCCCTTTAAGACTAATACACGGATAGGAACAAAAATGCTCTTTTGGCGCAAAAGGAATGGCTGGCTTTGTAAGATATCTGGCAGATCACTGGAATGCCTTCAGTACATCATTCAGGAATATATAACAATAAATACAGAGTACAACGCCGAACTCGTCTTAAGGGTGGGGAATGAAACAATGTCTCGATCGTCTGCTATCGTGGAGGCTGCACAGAAGCGGTTATGGCACTGGAAGTGTTGACACGCTTGCATGAACAGAGATTGTCACAGTGTTAACGCATGGAGAAAAAAAAAAAGCCTCCATCTGGGAACGAGCCACAGAGAAATGTCATTCATACATATATAAACAGCTTTGTTATTTATTTACAGACAGATAAACATCATCTCCGCGATATTATTTCGGTGTCGCCACTCTTATGAACATACATTCAATTCACCCCCTCACACACATACATACAAACAATTTATGCCCCCCCCCCACCCCAAAAAGTGGGCGAAAACACAACACAGCACGGCATTCAGTTTGGTAAGAGCGATGCGTGTTCCACTGCAGCATATTATGAACAAATGAAATCATGAATAAATGGATGGCCTGGTCGTGGCTGGTGACAATGTTCGAGTTTCCTCCATGCGGGTGAGCACACTCGACAACTTCAGAGGCAGTTTTTAGGAAGCCTCATTTGCACTGAGCAACACGCTTCGGTCCAGTTTCGGCGTTTACACTGTCATTACTTTAAAAAAAAAAAAATCCCCAAATATCGAGCTCTTTCTCACATGACAGTGCTGAGCGACACATTTTACTTGGTCGTTTTATGTTCGTCCCGCTAAACATTCCATTTTAAGCGGCCTGTCAGTTAACTGCCATTTGTGCAGTTGCAAAAACATACTCAGTCAAATGATTTTTTTTCACTGTCATTCAATCTTTTGGAGCCAATGCCGTGCAATGGGAGCCAAGTGCCAAATGGAAACGCGGCAGACAGGTTAATAATCTGAGGCCGCACCTCTTGGTGGAGAAGTGAGTGGAATGAGTCCACAAAGCAAATGCGCAGATAGCCGCTAACTGCTGCACTTTCTGCAATATGACACTTGTCTTTTTTTTTTTTGTTGGCAAAATATAAAAAAATATATATATCAGAAGTTATTCCCATTCCAACCAAGCACGGCAATAACTGGTCAAGGAATCGTCACTTCAATGGAATGCTCTCTTCTCTTCTCTTGTGGTGTCTTGTCTTGTCCTACAAGAGTGTACCGGTCTGTCTTTGCAATCTTGATATATAGATGGAACCAATCCATGGAATGCGATAACAGCCATGTGACGAATGGAAACGCACGGCAGATGAATTACAGATCCAAACATTACAAAGCCCTCCTTTGCATCTATTTCAACAGAAGGCAAACTAACTGATGGACATTGCGTGGAAAAGTGGTTAAAACGAGTCCACAAAGCGAGCCAGCGGACGGCTGACGATTCAGCACTCGATCTGCGACTGCAGCTGCCGTCGCAGCGTGAGCGTGCGGCGGTGCAGCTGCTGCATCTGCTGCATGCGGTCCCGCTGGCGCGCCAGGTTCTGGGGCATGGGGTAACGCTGGCAGCCATACAGGAAGCGGTAGGGCACGCGCACGTGGCAGGCGGTGGCGCGGCACCGCGGCTGCGGCATGGGAGGCAGCAGCATCCAGCGCCTGCGCTCGGCGCAGTAGCGGTACGCTTCCTTGCGGTACTGCTTGTCCACGTCGTCGCTGTTCTTCCAGCCGCCGATGATGAAGACGTCGTCGTCAAAGTGGCAGATGGCGGCGCCCTCGATGCTGGTCACCTCGGGCGGCAGGCTTTCCAGGATCTCGTCTGGGACGCGGGCGCTGATCTTCTGGCGGGCCACCTCGTCCCGCATGCTGTAGCTCTTGGGGCAGCAAGAGGCCGTGTGGTAGAAGTTGGTGGCGGCCACGGCCATTTGGAAGACGCAGTAGTTGTCCACCAGCGGCAGCGAGTCCACGTCCTGCCACTGGTGGCTGTCCGTGTCGTAGCGGGTGGTCACCGTCTTCAGCCCGTCGTCTTTGTCCGTGTCGACGGGCGTGCGCGCCGTCACGTACACGTAGCGGTCCTCCACGCTCACCGCCTTGACGTCGCGCAGGATCTTGGGCGCCGATTCCAAGTTGTGCCACTTGTCCTGCTCGGGCTCGTACACGCTGACGTCCTTGAAGCCCGGGCTGAAGTTGCCGTGGCCGCCGATGCTGTACAGGATGTCCTTGATGCAGGTGAGGCCGAAGGAGTGCTTGCGGGTGGTCAGGTTGCTCACCTGCTCCCAGGTGTTGTAGTTGGGGTTGTAGCGCTCCACCGTCTTGGCGAAGCCCGGCTCCATGGAGCCCGCCACGTAGACGTGCGAGTCGGTGGCGGCGATGGCGTGGCCGTCCAGGTGGTTGTGGATGTGCGGAAGGTTAACCCAGCGGTCCTCGTAGATGAAGTAACCCACACACTCGCTCAAGTAGTCCCCGCCCTCCGACACGCCGCCCACCACCATGATGACGTCCATGTTTTGGCCGAAGCGCGGCTGGAAGGACACCACGAACGAGGACCACAGCTCAAGGTCGGCCAGCTTGAAGTTCTCAAAACGGATCGCGTAACCTTCCACGGCCTCCGACACAAGGCGCAGGCACGCCTCGTTGGCCGCCACCAGCCGCTCGTTCTTGACCACCCGCGTCAGGTAGGTGGGCTTGATCTGAGGCAGCCTGAGGAGGCGGAAGAGCTCCTCGAAGTAGCCGCCGCGCTCTTCGGGCATCTTCTGCACCCACTTGACCACCGCTTCGAACAGCACCTCTTCCGAGTCCACCGTGATCTGGTCGTCTGACAGCCAATTGCGCACCAGGTGGAAGGGCAAAGTGTAGAATTCCTCATCCTGAATCACCTTGTGGAAGTTGCGGCGGATCATGTCAGCCGCCCGCAGGGCCAGCTGATCCAGTGTGTACATGTGCGCCAGACTGTGCACCGCCACGCAGTTGGTCAGGCTCAACTTCTTCTTCAGGAACTCGCCGCAGAAATCCTTCAGCTGGACCAGTAGGAACCTGGAAATAAAAGGCACATGGGTGAGATACTACAGAGCCTATAGATAGCGTATAGATACTACATGTACGTATATAAAATATATGAAAATTGCGTCTTTTCCTTTCTTTTATATCTGTAGATTGGACACTCATGTTGATACACAGTGAACCCATTTATCACGGAAGCATTCTAGATCCACCCGCAATGTGAAAATCCACAATACAGAGAGACTGTTAAAAAAAAAAAAAACATTGCTTAGACAGATGGGGACGGGGGATGATTTTTATATGAAATGACTAAGTCCTGCATTGCAAGTGTTTCTTGAGGTGGTGCAGATATGCACAAAATGGTACCTGTCAGCCAGCTCCAGGACTTCATGCACGTTGCAGGTGCTGACACGAATCTCCCCGGTGTACATGTACTGGATGACGCTCTCCACCGTCTCGGGGTCGGGTCCCATTTCCGAGCTCCACTCCTTCATGTCCACGCGGCCAGACAGCGACTCGGAGAACTGTCCGCCCAGCAGCGGCGTGAAGTAGTCGGTGGCGGCGGCCAGCACCGAACGGTGCGCCGCGAACTCGCACGTCTGGACGCCACCGGCCGCCGCGCCGCTGCTGAAGGCGAGCATGACGTCGCAGAACAAGCCCTGCTTGCGCTGCTCGTTCTGCCGCCGCGACAGCTCCGAGCAGTGGGAGGACGACGCGAAGTCTTCCGCCTCTTCCGTGTCGCCGTCCGCGGCCAGGGAGCTCGGGGTGCCGCAAACGCCGCCGCCGCTCCCACCACTACTCCCACTGCTACTACTCCGGGCCGAGTCCTCCGGGTTGGGGGCCGCCGCCGCCATTCAGTTCTCCGGTGACCAGAGGACGAGTAAAGTTTAAAAAAAAAAAGGAAGCCGGCTCGTAGAATCAGGCGACGACAGGCACACGACGAGAAGTCAAAACCGAGCGCCACATTGAAGCACTCACACCGTTTACGGAAGTCGGCCGCCGCCGGAATGCTACGAAACTAGCTCAAAACAGCGCAGACTTGTTTGAATAGCCCTCGCCATATAATTCTTCCCCCACGCAATATTTTCGCGAGCTATACATTTGGGTCGTTATTTTTGTTTCTTGTCCGCTTCCGAATGTTCACGAGCAGAATCGTAAACCGCTCACCAAAACAAGGCTGACTTCGCCTCAGACCTCAGAATGAGCTGCTGACAGAAAGTGACCTGCGCAGTAGGGAAATACGTCAGCGGCGGACTTCCGCCGCGGAAGAATCCTTTTTATTAATTTAAAAAAAAAAAAATCCTTTTTATTAATTTTAATTCTGAAAACCATGTCTTTAATTTTATATCTACATACATACATACATATATAGATAGATATATATATCGAGATATATCTATATATATATATATATATAGAGAGAGAGAGAAATCAATTCCAAGTGTTTGTGACGTCACATAGCCCATTGCTTACTTAACTCCAAAAATAAAAACCACACGTAACCAGGGAAACCACTTGTTTACTGGCACTTTTAATTCCACAAATATCGACACAGCACAGTCAGTAGAGGCACGTTCAGCACAAGCGTTGCCGTTATCAAATCCCAAATTGATTATACTTGTTTTCTAACGAGTTGTTGTATTAATGATAAACAATAACACTGGCTAACAGCAAATTTTAATCACAGATGGCATTGTGTGTCTCTAAATCTATTTGTGACACTGATTTAAAAACGCTTTTTCCTTCTTTTTTTTTCCTTGCACATCACGTTTTTGAGATGTTTTAATTTTTCGTTTTGAAGTTTGAACTGCGGTGACCCAAAAAAGGGAGAGACATGCAGGAACCTATAGCTTTATGGGAAAGGGAGTTGTGATGCTTCTGGGATCGACTTGTAAGGGTTTTCGGAGAGTAGCTTGGTGCTTGAACTTGTAAACAACTTTGTTGTGAAGAGTAAAGACACGTGATTCACCATTGGGCTTCTCTTCTCAATCATTTACTGCATCTCCATAGGCCTATAAAAGCCTGCGCGATACAGATTTTACCGTGCGTTGTACATTTCATGAAAAAAAAAATCCACCTGTTTCTGAACCTAACCCTTAACTCTTAAGTATACATAGTGCATAAGTATACATAGTGCATATTATTATATGTTGTGAAAATCAAAAACAAGGGCAACATTTGGAATCAGTGGAATTCATTCATTAAAAAAACTTGCATCTCTGATTAAAAAAAATAAAATTGTTGACCAGTGTAATTAATATCGTACCAGTGTAGCGGGGCACTCATATATTCTTGTACTGTATCATTTTGGTGTACCGTAGTTATTTTACGTCATTTACCTGTGAACGACTTGCGGCAATGAATGGTCCCTTTTGCAACAAATAGCCTAGAACAAATAGCCAAGACATTATGGACGATTAAAGTACCTTTTCTGATTAGTACCACTACAGTAAACATAAATAAAGCTATTATCTACAATGTGTTGTCACATTATTATTATTATTATTATTATTATTGCACTACATGGTCACCCTGTGTAACAAGCTCAAGATGATGACGATGATCATAAAATTGCACACTGAGTGGAGCTGCACATAGACATGAGAACATGAACGATTTAAACTTCTGTCACTTGTCAAGACCGGACATGTCTGAGAGGATCTTCACAGTGTTGCATGTTTTCACTAGTGTCTAATACCGACAATTTAAATGGCAAACCATTTCAAGCAGTACCGTTTGAGCCGTAACATATTGATGATATATGCCAAATCTTCAGCCTTGGGTAAGAGCGGGTCCTACATGGACATGTGTTCCGGGAGCACGTAGGAGATGTCGTCCCAAGGGTGACGATACAGACCCTGCCTTAGCCTCTTCTGATCCAGGTAGTGTCCTAAAAAGACAAGTTTTGTTATTATTAATACTTATTCGACCACTTATGTCCTTCTTGGCTTCTCGCACCAATAAATCCCATGCTGCGACCCAAGACGAAGATGCCGTTCAGGGCGCCAATTTCCACAAATTCGTCTGCTTCATCCCTGCGAAACAAAACAAAACATTTATTTGTGAGAATAATTCAAATTGAATTGCAAACAATTGTTCAACAAGAGCGCAGAATTTTGGCTTCCTTTGTGTCCTTTATTTCTTCTTCTTTTTTAGGTGTAATGAAGTCTGTTTAGCTTAATGCTAATAGACAGGCATGTAATTCTTTATTCTTTTTCAAAAATGAGTAACATTACTTCAATTTACCAAGTCAGTTCTGAAACTCCCAAGTAGTGTGTGCGTTTCACCGCCCCCTTGTGGCCAAGGTGCGCGCGCACACAATAAGGAGCAGCACAGCTCCCTTTCAAGCAAAAACTGTGGGCCTTTGACGGTATTTGTATTTATATGTTCCTGCTGATTAAACAATTTGGTGCTGCTGCTGATCCAAATTGTTGGGCCACCTTGGTGGTGTTAATTGACTACCTGGTAAATCCACCACAGGTTCGGAGCAAGTCCACAAAGGCCACACCGATGAAGCCGTCCACATTCAGGATCAAGTTGGGTTTCTAACACAAACAGAGTGTTAAACACACAGTGCGGTGTGACCGAGAAGAACTAAAGGGGGTCTTACTTTTGAGGTGGTGATCTTCTCCACATCCAGCGCGTAATCCAGCAGCTGTGTGGAGGGGAAGTGCTGCTTCACAAAGTCCTTCAAGATCTGGACTCGCATGTCGGGATTGTTAATCTGAGATGGAGAACACACACAATGCCCGCCACACCCTCAAAAATATGACACAACAAAGGAGTGCAAGGCCCGGTGGTCGCACTCACGACGTTTTACTCACAGACTTGACCCTGTGGCCGATGCCCATGATAAGCTTGCCCTCCTTCTTCATCTTGTTGACAAACTCCATGGGCAGCATGCCACTGTCGAAGGCCTTGCTGAACTGCTTGGCTGCGGCATCCAAGGCACCTCCAAAACGGTCGCCCTGTGAAAGAAACAAGCCACAAAATGATTAAAACATTTTTTTTAGCTATTTGTTGATGGCCATAGGTCATTTTGGAAGATATAAATTTTTGGGCCCATATAATATGATGAATTGACTTGTCAAATCTGCTCCTTAAAATGGTACAAAAACAAAAGAATTTCATTTCATAAACGGAAAAAGTTGTTTCAGGTCTTCCTTGTCTAACAGAAAAAAGCCATCTAGTGGCATCTTTAGGCAATTACACACCTTGGATGTGCGTCACTTATGGACCTTCACCGTTCGCGCAACAGGGCTCTGTCCCGATCCCCCCCACGAATCGCTTGTTTATTTTCATATTTGTCCACCTTACAGCGCCATTCTGCCCGAGTTCAAAAGCACGCAGCAAAACGTCGCAGGGTCCACGTTTTTTCTGCAAAGGTGCCTTGCTGCCGATAACCGTGTGTCGTCTTTCCTTGTATGTCACCGAACTGTTAGAGTGAGTCGATCTAAACTGAGCATGATCAATTCTGACATAGCTCTTGTGTTATTTATCACTTCATATCAGTGAGCATACGGTTCAGAGTGTGTCTTACAATGGTGAGAAGGCCAGAGGTGAGACTGGAGATCAGATCTTTGCCAGCTCGGGCGCACACGATGGTGTTGTGGGCGCCGGATACAGCGGGACCGTGATCGGCTGTCACCATGAGACACATCTCGATGAATTGGCAGGCGTATCTGGGCAGCCTGGAGAAAAACATACTGGATCATTTCATTGTTGTCTTAGTTGTTGATCTCAATTCGAAGGATGAGTACACGAACCTCCTTTGGAACCACAGAAGCCCCAGAGTGCCCCCCAGGCCAATTTCCGACTTGAAGACCTCCGTGATGGTCATGCCAGCGTAGATGAGCTCCTGTCCCCTCTCGTCGCAAATGCTGGTCATGAAGGATGCCGGTTTGCGGATTAGCCCCAGCTCCTGGAGAGCAAACACACCAGAGAGAATAACTTTTTTATACAGAAGATGAAGTCAATGAAAAAATGGACACAAAGCATGCACATTTTACTGACTCGTGCCCAGGAGTAATCCATCGGAACTGTGGGAGGGGGCAGCTCCGGTGCTGGTTGGATGACTCCTTTGCCCACCAGATCGTCATATACAGACCTGCATGGATGGAATGGTGACTTTTAAATGTTTGTATACAAATCGAATTGTAGGTAATGAAACACTATTGAAAAGTAACTTCGACTGACTTAATGATCTCTCCCAGCTCGTCAAAGTTGTTTGGCACAAAAGCACCGGCCTCCTTCAGAGCTCTGTTCTTGGCCACCGCCGTCTCAGAAGCCTGGTTAGCGCACGCTCCCGCGTGGCCGAACTGGACCTGAAGTGTAAAGGAAAAACAACAACAACAAGAAATTAAAATCTTTTCTGATCAGCGGCTGCCTTGACACATTGCTTGTGTTGCTTTTACCTCGGAGGCGAACATTGTCGCGCAAGTTCCGATGCACCAGCACACCACAGGCTTGGTGATCCTGCCTTCCTTGATGGCCTGGCAGATTTTGTACTCTTCCGTGCCGCCAATCTGCAGCACGGCATCCAATCAGGACACTCTATTGATAACATTTACACAGAGTCCATCCAGTGGACGCCTCACCTCGCCCAGCACGACGATCATCTTCACTCCTGGGCTGTCCTGGTAGCGCAGTACGTGGTCGGTGAACACCGAGCCTGGGTACCTGTAGCGCGGTCCACATTTGGCACATTTTACGTGGATTTGGGGACTTTAACGTAAGGATGAAACAAATCCTCGCGTAAACGTTTACTTAGTGCACGCCAGGGCAATTACTCCTTAACCCTTTCGTGCACCCTGTAACCTGATAACATGCTAAACTGTCCACTGTAGTGTCCCCGAAAGGGTTAATCGAGCAAAACTTGTATCCGAATACCAAAATACAATTTTCAATAGGATACTCAATAGCTAAAACATCTGACGGCAGCAGCCCGACTTGATTACCCACCTGTCCCCGCCAATGGCCACGCCTTCAAACACACCATCGGTGGTGCGCGAAATGATGTTGTTGAGCTCGTTGGACATGCCGCCCGAGCGCGACACGTACGCCACGCTGCCCGGCCGGTAAAGTTTGGAGGCCAGGATGTTGTCCAGCATGCCCCCGGTGTTGCCGATCTTGAAGCAGCCCGGCTTGATGCCGCCCACCTGAGGAGGGAGAACCGCACTATAAATTGGCACCGCACTGACCATTTGCGCTGCATATATTAGCATATGTTCGTATGCTTCTTTTTTTTTTTTTTTTTTAAGTACGGAAATATTTTTTGAAAGATGCTACATAGTTATAGAGTTTTTCTCACTGGAAAGACATTTAACGGTAATCAGTGTAAGTGATGTTTTTGGATGAAAAATGTTGCTGTTAATTGCCATGTGCTGGACAATTGTCTCAAAGTCAAAATCAGAGATTTGTGGTTGTAGAAAGTAAGAATGAAATTACATAAAAAAATAATTCGGACTCACAGTTGCTGGTCCGATGATGGTGATGCCCTTCTCATCGGCTACCTTAATGATCTTCCTGGTGTGGGCTTCGGGGATGCCTTCCGCTATGATGGCGATGGTATGAATCTGAACAATTGGATTGCAAAAAAAAAAATAGTATGAGTGACGTGAATGCATTTTCGTAGTGTGAAGAATAAAAAGAGAACAAACCTGCGGGTACTGCATGGTCTCCATGGTGCTGTCGAAAGCCGATCGCAAGGATGCGAAGCTGATGACCACGTCGACGTCCGTGTGCTTCTTCATAGCGTCGCCCATGTTCTTGTACACCGGGAGGAGGATCTCTTTATGGCCCCAGTAGAACTTCTGCTTGTGGTCTCCACTGGAAAAGAAACTGGCTTCACAGGAGTCTGCTCTGTTCATTCCTTGCCCCTTTTCCATAACATATAATACTGTACTGCTTTGGTGCCAACATAAGGCCAAAGAATTTTCTTGAAGTGAAGGGAGCTTCATTTCATCAGACCATAGCCTTGTCTAATAGGCAAATGTTGCTTTGGCGCCACCTTACCGACGGATTTTTCTCAATTTGAAGCCGGCATTTGGTATCTGTATCTATCTATAGAAGGGGTTTCACTGTAGCGTCCTTACGTGAAGGGGTAGACCATGGCCGCCACGGAGGGATCATCTCTGGAGCAGACGTAGTCAAAGTCCAGCATGCCCTGCACGGCCCGCGTCTGCATGCCCCAAACGATGGACTTGGTCTGCTTGCTGAACAGCGTGGTTGCCTTGACTGCAAGGCAGACATCTTACATCATCATCACTGCGATGGAAGAAAATGTCCTACGATTTGCCATCCACGTCCACGTTAATTGCCTCTTCGACAGAAGTAAACTGCCATAAAATCCAATAATAATAAAAATAATCATGCCAGGTGGATTATCACGTTCCAGTGTGAGTGAGGGCTGCAGAGTGGTTCAAGTTTCTGAAGAGGGAGCTAAAACTCATCCGATCAAATCCCTTTTGTGCCCACGAACATGCACTTGTGCTTATTCGTGAGTAAATATGTGATGCAGTTTGCGTGCATTTTCTCACCAACAGGAGCTGCACTTTTGGCTTTCGTTACCGGCAAGCTCTCAGCTTTCCCTCTGTTGTCGGAGAAGGAGGCTGTGCGAGTGGATGCCGGGGTCTGAAAGTGGGAAACTTGATATTAATGTCACTGTTGTTTGCATCACTGCCACAGACATATTAAAAAAAAAAAATTGGGTTTACTGCGCTCCTGTATTTTGATATTGGTCATAATGTTGGTAGTTGGAGAGCCAAGTATTTTTTTGAGGTAAAAAGTTTTCATTTTCACATTTCCACGTGGTGGAGCGTCCCAGTCCCAATACTTTTGCGCGCACTGTCTTTAATGGAAGCTTCCGGGCAAACGAGGAGCCTTTGTGAGAGTGGCCGCAACAATTCGAGGCACATGACATCACTGAAAAGCTCTCTCAGACAAAAGAGCCACGGGGGACTCGAAAAGGAGGACAAAGCAATGTGCCGTTACAAACCGCGTGCGTGACACGCCACAACGGCCCGTTTTTTTTTTTTTTTTTATCTTCACCACAGGTGTTCCAAACGTCGAGTGAAAGGATCGAGTCAGCGGGCCTCGCTGCTCTGACCGCGGTCACTTCC
>CAAKHF010007210.1:17812-32424 GCA_901007745.1 Hippocampus kuda
GGGGCGGTGGGGCGGGGGGGGGGGGGGGGGAGCGGAGAGAATAGAATAGTGCGAGGAGGGTGCCATTTTGAGGGGTTCAGAATAAAGGAAGGTTCGGAATCCAGGTGGGAAATTAACTCGTCTGATTTAGCCGTCTTGGTGCAATTCGACACCACAGTGAACTACGCATGCAATCATGAACGGGTATGAATTAACTGACAGTGTCAATAAAACCTCAACAGGATTACCTAAGCCAAGGGCCAATTGTGTGACGGGTTAAATTGAACAGACACTCTTATATTAAAGGAGTTTAAAAAAAAAAAGTCGACACAATTGCCAGGTTTTTGTGATAAAAACAAATGGGACCAAAATAAATCATGTCTAAACTTTTTCCACCAATCATCTGGTTTATAACATGTACTCCTGAATTGAAAAAAATAAATCTTTGGTTTCATCAAAAAGAAAAGATTGTTGTCTTAGAGTGCTACTTCATTGATTATTTCTGTGTTAGTAGCTTCCAAGCTAGCAGGGTTATGCAGTGTATTTATTTCTTCTTTTTTTTGTTTTTGGGTCACAGTTTTGGCACAGACAGATCGAGTTGACTTATTATTATTACTGCCACCTACAGGACTGGAGTGTAACAATATCATTCAGTACACTGCGATGTTGATGGCGCATTCAAAACAGATACGAAATAAATATGACATTTACCGGTATGCATTTGTTGACCACCGTCAGTTCCTCATGCGGTGCGAATTCTATGACTTCACATTCAATGTGTACACAACTCCTGTGATCCACCCGTGCATTAAAATCAGTCTGGCATGGTGTACGTCTGCCTTTTGTCCAGCGAAATTCGAGTTACCTTTGTTGTGACTGGTTACCATCGCTGTCCACAAATATTAATGGCTCCTGCGCGGTTAACCGAACCTTCTGCAATGCTCACTTTATTTATGGGAGTCAATCAGCTGCAACGTGGCGGCTTTATTTATCTTGCTTTACGGCTACACACTTGTCATGTCATACGTGATGAAACACACACGCGCACACACACACAAACTCTTCTTGACTGGTTTATGGGGGCATGGGAGCTTGAAGAAGTGCCTTGTTATTTTATCGGGCGAAACCGCATCAGAGTGATCGATGCTGTGTGCTGTCGGCTCTCTCGACTGCACTGGTGGACTACTAGGTGGAAGCGGTATGCCGAACGTAGCAAATGGGTCCAAAATGTGAAAATAGGAGGAAGGGGAGGGTGAAGGAGAGGGCGGCGGAATGATGGCGACAGGAGTTATTGGCTTAAGTGGATGACGTACCGTCGTCTCTTTCATGAGGCGGCTCTTCAGCCACTCTTTGACGCCGTTCAGGTCCAGGTTAACGCCGACCAGGCCCAGTTTGCCCCGCCTCTTGATCAGCTGGTCAGGCTTCACCACCAGCCTCTGCACAGGAAGGCGAATCCCGTTTAGAATTGAAGTCGAGACATCGATTCATTAAAAGGTTGCTCAAAATGAAAGCCTTACAATCGAATAAATACATCCTTTTCTACCTTTAAAAAAAAAATTATCATAAAATTCTCCAGAGAATTAATATTTTTAATACAAAGTTAATGTTAAATGGAAATGTATATTTTTGGTCATGAGCATTATTTGCGGGGAAAATAATTACAAATACATGCAGGTACTGTTAATCTCAAAAGGGAATGTGAATAAATGAAACCCTCCAAGTGATGAATACAATTATGGCATAATGTAGTACCACTGATACAACACACACTCACTGCATATGAGTATTTTTTTTTTTGCATAGAAACAAAAGTACATAATATCAAAAAGTAGGGCTCTGTGCATTTACAATAAATGCCTCACCTCTAGTCAGCAGCGGTTCGGAAAGATGAATGATGATTTTTTTATTTTTTTTGATATGGGTACATAGGGTGGGTGTTGCCCTTGACAATAGCGAATACCACATGTGGCTGAGTAATAAGACAAGATCAACACAAAGTGTGCAAATAAGAACAACGCCCTGCAAATATCCAGATGGGCTAGTGTCTTTTTGCAAATAGAAAAGTGGGGATTACACAATCTGGAAATGTGTCATTTCCTGGAAGGCCAACGTTTCAAAAGGCATACATTAAGAAAGCAGAGGGAAAAAAACCAAAACAAAACAAAACACGACTCTGTAGTTTGGCTATATCAACATTCAATTTGGACCAAAAAAAAAACTAGACACGCGAGTTGACTGTCGTATAGTGCAGTCTACTTAGGCAGCAAATTTGCTGGTTCATTTACTGCAACATGGTTGCTGCCACTTCAATTTATATTGGGGCTGAATGATTTCGAGAAATAATCTCATTGTTATCCCTCCCATTCCGAAATATTCTTGCAATTTAATAGCCAATTTTTTTTTCAAGGTAATAGTCACATGTTTTTGTTTTTTTTGAAACAACAACGTTGGTGGACGACTGGTTAGCATGTCGGCCTCACAGTGCAGAGGTCGTGGGTTCGATCCCGGCTCCGGCCTTCCTGTGTGGAGTTTGCATGTTATCCCCATCCCTGCGTGGGTTTTCTCCGGGTACTCCGGTTTCCTCCCACATTCCAAAAACATGCACGGCAGGCTGATTGAGCACTTCAAATTGTCTCTAGGTGTGATTGAGAGCCCAAATGGTTGTTCGTCTATGTGTGCCTTGCGATTGGCTGCTGCCTAAAGACAACCAGGAAAGGCTGCAGCACACCCGCAACCCTCATGAGGAGAAGCGCATCAGAAAATGGATGGATGTATGATGGTTAGAAATACACAGAAATATGACGGAAAAAATAATCACACATTAAGACACAATATTGTGGAAAAAAAAAAATGAATTATTTTTTTCAAACTCTTTCAGCCCTATTCAAGGTACCCCTTCATTTCAAACAGAGCAATTTCGCAAAGAGCGACAGGATACTTTACCATAAACAAAATCACAAAATCATTCTTGTTCAATTCTAACTGGATTCTGCCATCCCCCACTGAAAAGGAGAAGGAGCGCGCTTCCTCCCGCTAACCGGCGAATGACTTATGACAGTGGAGCCATTACGATCTGGGCCCTCGCCAGTGATGAAGAGGAAGAGGAGGAGGAAGGTGGGAAGACACGACAGACGGTGAAAGTTAATGCAATTTCCTAATCAATGCTCGGGCAGCACATCGCTCACTCTCCTCTTCCATATCTGCCCTCTGCATCACCATCATACCCAAAGACTAATTCAATTGACGTTCCGTTAAAGCCACTGCAACTCCTCCGAGGAATGCTATGATGCTACACCACAACACCCCACAACGACCCAATTTTTTTTTTAAATTTGGATCATTTCCTGCTTGCCACCACGTTTGTGTAACAGTGAGAGCTGGACTCATGAAGTCAACCAATCATCCAAACCTCTGTGAGCAGCCAGGGGTGCTCCAGCGCCAGTCGGTCCAGGTCGGTCTCGGGGGTGACGTTAGCATAGCGGAAGCGGTTTTGGACCGTTGCCGGTGTGCAGATGTGCTTGTAGAGGAACTCTTTGCCCGTCTGCTCTGAGATGGCTTTGGCGGACATGGCGGCTCGATGGGACGGGGCCTGACGAGATGGATGAAAACAAGGCAGGTTTGGTGAGCGAAGCAGACTAAATGTAACCAGCCACAGCTTCTCTGCGCTAATAACCTAAGAGGCAATTATTTACCACTCAGGTTATTGTCCTATAATAGAAACAAGACACGAGCAGAGTAGCAAGTATTTGGAAGCATTTCGGGTGCGTACACTGGTTAACCTCCATGTTGTTTGTTTTCAATTTTCCCCATGGCAAATATTGATCAAAATAAATAAAGAACATGTGACAATTTATACGATTAGGTATAGTTTATTATTGATTTGAAAAAAAAGCAAGTTAAATATTCTCTAATGGCATGTTATTTATTACCGACCTGATTTTACAACCACTGATCATTTCCTTCTGAATCAAAGCCAACAAGCGCCTTTCATCCGTGTGATGGAGCATCTGGTCTACTTTATTTCACTGAAAGCCCCACTATTTCTTAACTGGGATTATTAATAGAAGTACTGTGACACTATTGATTATCACTAGACTGGATTCGCTGCTGGCTGCGCCAATAACACTATGCCGGGATGGATGGAAACACTTTGTCCTGGAACAGCAGCCATTCCTGGTTCAAGACATCACTGACTTTAATTAGAAAGCTGCTGGTGATGATCAATGGGTGATAATGAATATTGTTTCAAAGCGGCACGATGGATGACCAGATGGACCATTTAAAACAGATATAGAGAAACACGAGTAGACTGAAACAGTAAATGATAACATATGGAGTAACATCTGGTTTTATACAAATTTGGGAGTTAACAAGAATTCTATCTGATTCCACTCAGTCGTTCATTCATTCTAAAAGTGGTTTAAATAACCGTCCATTTTCAAAAGACAAGTCAAGCAAAGTTGATGGTATGACTTCAATTTTTAAAAGTCAGAGTAACTGCCTCTCAGAATGATTCGATTTGCTTCGACGATAGTTTCATCTTTGGAATAAAAGACCTCGCGTAAAGAAATAAAAAGATACAAACCTTGCGTTAAAATATAGTCCTACGAGGGGGTTCAAGTAAGGTTTCAACACGGGGTGTGTGTCAGTTTCTCCGCGTCTCGACTTTTGCCTTGACTCGGAGTGAGAAGAGATTGCTCTGTTTTTTCTTCCGCCTCCCATCTCTGCCGAGGAAGCAGCAGATAGTTCTGGGCCTCTGATTGGCTCGCTCCTAACCGTGCTTTATTGACGCATTCACTTACTGTTGGGTAAAAGAAAACTCGTCATTTGTGGAACGGATTTTTAAACAGAAAATGTCTAATTTATTATATTTAAAACAAAAAGAACACGCATGGTAAATTAAAATACAGATCACATCTATTGAAAGTTGTTTTTTTTATATATTTGCTCTTGAGTGCTCTTGGTGTTTAAGAATATTGGAATAATCACGGATTAATGAACGTTTCATGATTTTCTTCCAAAGGCTCAAGCACGCCACTGTCCACAATAAGGAACAATTGACAATGATTGGTCGACGGTCTTATCTACACACTGTACCCAAGGGAAAGGTTGGTTGAAAAGGGCCGATACACACTTGACCCATATTTGTTGTTTGATTACGCTGTTCAGGTGACTCATTCAAAACCTGCCCTTGCCCTGGGTGGAAAGTTGTACTGAATCTGTGACTCCAACCACGACAACGCGGCACGGTGCGTCATATCATCCAGTTTCACTGAAGCTCCTAAAAACGTATTACCCGTCTAGGTCAGCGATGTGTACCGGCAGGCAGAACAATTAAATACTCTTCAGGCAGAAGATAAAATGAACCTCTACTCACAACGCCGTTGTGTTATGGCGCTAATTCCACTCGTTTGTGTATGGTCGTCTCCCCCGCCCCAAACGTAAATGGTGCATTAGATCATAAAAATAACTTGGAAACACAGCAGTAACTAAATTTATAGCTGTCCTTGGCCTGGGTGGGGTTTTGCAACAATTGCGCATACACTTGTATATTGCATTCTTACTAATCAGTAGTTCCTGAGGAACACCATTTTTTTCTAAAATGTACTTTATATACACATAGTATTGAAGTAGTTTATTTCTAACGGCACTTAAGTATTGAGTGACATCTGCTGGCCATGAACAGAAACATACATACGCACAGTTAAAAAAAAAAAAAAAAAAAAATCGCTGGAGTGATGTCGGTACAAAACTGACAGGAAGCAGCATTGCTGGAGCAACACACGATCTTCTTTATTAAGTGTACAAAACAAGTGCAAAAATAGGGTTTCATTAGAGCTGCACAAAGTTGGACTTCCAAACCCCAAAAGGGTACATTGAAATGTAAATTTGTTGTTCAAAGTGGCTAAAAAGAGCGACAAAGATTTGGATTCACAGCGTTTTTTTTTTTTAAGTGCAAGCAGCTAGAGGGGAAGAAATGCCAAATTCTTAGGTCTCCCTTTCAAAACAATGCATAGTGCAAACGCGTAAGGAAGCATCTCAAACGCACACGTCACCCTAACATTTAAATGCACAGCTTTGGCCTACTTGCTAGTATTACAATCACTTTTTCAATGACTAGCTAGTACATTTGACTAAAGACAACAAGGTAGCTTTAAAGCAACTCGAAATGGTGTACCATGATGTAAATCTGGGATTGGGATGCACGCCGAGTACATGATTTCCACTCTCACACAGGTGAGCTAGGATGCTAGTCTAAAGAAAGGCCCCAAAAGTTTGTCACCGATGTGAACTAGATATATGCCATACTGAGCTATGTGAACTTGCTGAAGGCTTTTTGGGTCGTGTGAAAGGGGTGGGGGAGGGGGAAGGAAAAAAAAAAAGGCACACAAAGATTCCAGCTAGCTACATTCGAAAGCCCTTAAACTCCTATTTTGGAATTAATCAACCATCCCATCCCACGCAAGGCCCCCCCATCATGTCTTCACAAGATGGCGCAGTTTTTCTTCTTCTTGGGATCCCTTTTGCCCTTCTCATGAGATGGGCCCCTGCTCTTGTAGAAGCTGGAGAAGCACGCGGCGGCGCACATGGGCTCTTTGAGCTCCAGCATCCACCTCCCTTCGCCGTAAAAGCGCAGCGAGCCCAGCTCCAAGTCGGTGACAGGTTCCACCTCCGGTAACACCAGGATCTCCAGGAGGTCCAGACCCGTCTGGACTGGCTCCACGCCTTCCGCGCAGCCCAGGGTGATGTGGGCGCGGCTGCCCAATGGCAAAGAGGCGGCGCCGGGGACGGAAGACTCCGCCTCCTTTTCGGCGTCGGCCGGCCACAGCACGAGCTGCTCGTCGGTGAGGCTGACGCGGGCGCCGAAGGTGCGAGGCGTGACAAAAAGGGCGCTCACGGCCAGATCAAAGACAGAGCCGTACAATTCTGACACTTCCTGAAAAAAAGATACAGCAGCCATCAATGCCAAGATGCGATACAAAGTATGGGTTCAACAGTAAGTATCAGGTTTTTCCCTTTGTGTCAGGAGCCGCATTTCCTCCAAATCAAAGTCTGCGTTCATACCGACCCGATAAGCAGACGAAAATATTTTCATAAGTCACAAAAGCAAATGACTGGTTTGCTGACTGGTTACACTATTTCAATATTTTGCCCAAAACCTTCACAGCTTTTGGAGCCATGACTGATGCAATGCAAAAAACGATGAGTGGACTAAACAGTTTATTAGGCAGAATTTTTTTTTTTGTAACTGTGTCCGACCAGCTCCTTTTGCACGAAAGTAATGGAGCTATCCATTTTCTTTCAAAAGTGGCTTGCTCAAATTATGTCATAGTAGCAGTCTGTTAGTTTTTAATCACATTTATTGGAAAAAAGGCAAGCATGTTTTTCTTTAATTTACTAATGTGAGCCCAACAACAACCTTAAAACTAAGTATGTGCCAAACTGATTTTTTCTTTTTGCCATAATTATCGCAATTTCATCAACTCGTGCGAGCGAACAAGGGTGCCTTACTGGTTTCTCTGCATATTCTTTGGCACCCTCTGCCTTCCCATAGTCACAGAATTTGGTGGTGCAGTGGAGGCTTCTTTTGCCTTTGAAGTACTGCTCCAGAGGAATTTCCTGCCCTTCATTCACCGACGCTGCAAAGACCAAGAAAGAGAAGTCAGGGGCAGTGGTGACCACTTTAGTACAGATATCTATTCCAAAGTGTGTGAGCGTATATATATATATTTTTAAAGACTTTCTCCCTGCACTTGAAAAGAGCTGTACTTTGTACCAACTGGTCAAAACAAGATAGTTTTAAGCATTTCAGCTTCTTCAGATGGCAAAATGACCCCCCAACCCCCCCCAAAAAAGTCTACTTAAAGCACTTGATTAAAATTGTGTTCATTTACTTCCATTTTGCACTTCATTGTATCGTTTGAAAACTGGTTTGTACTATCAGATATTTGGGGAGTGGCCACTAGATATTTTGTATTTAATTTAGCTATTTTTTCTATTGTGTCAACCCCCCCCCCCAAAAAAACTTTCTGCCATCTCTGGAAGCAAAAATTCAAGACTGAGCAAATGGCTTCACTCACAGCCAACAGCGTTCTTCTTGAAGCCATCCAGGGCCGTCAGGAAGTCGCTGCCTGTGGATCTGAGCTGATCCTGCGCAGGTGTCAGCAGGAACCAGCCGAAGAAGAGCGGCAGGCACACCTCATCCAGTTGCCGCTTCATGGCAGTGATGGCAGCCGGCTTGCGTCCGCTCAGCTTGGCGAGGCGCGCCATGTCTGCGCTCCATTCCGTGCGCGGCGTGAGGAAGACCGCGACCATCCGTTGCTCCCGGGCCAACTCGCCCAGGCGGGCAAGCCGCTCATGGGTGTGGTTCGTGTCGTCCACCACCACCAGCACCGTAGGGGCGTCGGCGCAGCAGGCCACCACCGCCTCGTCCAGGGCTTTGTGCGCGTCCATGGCGGGATCGGCGCTATCCGCGTAGTCGTCGGCGCAGAAGACCGAGCAATGGTCCTTGTAGGCGTCGGCCAACGCACGAGATAAGAAGGTCTTCCCGCTTCCCGGAAGGCCTTTGATGACCACCAGGGTGCGAGAGCGGCACAGAGCATCTTTGGTCTTCTCGTGTTCGAGGATGGGGAACGACAAGGAGCCGGCAGAGGGAAGCGTCGGCTCCTTTTCAGGTGCGGGGTCACTTGCCTCGGCTCCTGGTGGAACTGCCGACTTGGCACTTGTATCCGGCTCGCTTTCCTTCTTTGGTTCTGCAGGGGGCGCCATTTCTGCTTCAGCCTTTTTCAACGCCTTCTCCTGCATGGATGTTTCAGCTGGCTTCTCCGTGGACGTTGCAGCTGGCTTCTCCGTGGACGCTTCGATTTTCTCGCCATCATTTTGTGCCGGAGCCTCCTTGACGACTTCTTGTGCCTCAACTACAGCCTCTACTTCATCAAGAACTTTCTCCTGAACCTTCTCTGGACTGCAAGGCGGCAATTCTTCTGGTTGCTGCGGCACGGCCTCTTCCTGGGTTGGCGGCACCATTATTTCAGCTTCTGGAACCGGATCAGACACGGGATGAGGCTCTTCTGGCACAGCAACAGGCACCGGTGGCTTAGCTTCAGGGCTTTCAAGAGGCGAGTCATCTTGGACAGGGGCGGTGTTGCTTCCGACCGCGTCACCAGCAGTGTTCCCCGCAGGCTGCTGCTGCTTTTCCTCCCCATCTCCTTCAGCAGCTGCTGGCTGCGTCACCGCCACTTCCTCCTGTTGCGGACTCGCTGGCATGTCGGAAACCTCACGGTTGTTTTCAGGGTCCATTTTGGGCTCGAGAGGGTCACCACTTCACATTAACAAGTATCTTAAAGCATGTAGAGGAAAACAGTGATGCATCATCAGCCTTATTTTTTTGTAGTTTTATCATTTAGACCAAGAATTGCAGCGATCTGCACAATCTTATGAGATCCAGTACATAAAACAGTCAAAAAGTATTGTAGAAACAAGTACAATATTTAAATAATCTTTTTACTTACTTTGATGCTTAGAATTCTTACTGTAATTATTTGGCTTTTTTGTCCACATTAGAACTGGGGCATTTTTTGAATTTATCTCATGCAGACAATTAAAATATTTTAATTGCACATAACACGTGTCAACTAAAGTGTCTCATTATAGCTCAGATGACGGATGAGAAAGTAAAACTGCTATAGCAGGTCTGATCATTATTCTTGCTCAGCATTGTTAGAGTTAATTACAAAAACAGTTTTCTATATTTTGATTTTTTTAATAGTGTTTATTTTCAAGGTAACATTCTATTTTTATGTTCAATTTGAGTTAAAAAGAAAACAATGCCTGAGAATTAAATGTTCAAATTAAGGAAATAAAATGGATTTAATACGTTGTTTGTACCCTCTTTTGGAGAATCATCAAGCCATATGAGGGATGGGTACTCATGGTCTGGGAAAAACGGTCGGGAACAAAAGATTTTTTTTTTTTTAAAGTGGGGAGGGGGGCGCAATTGCCTTAACACGTTATATTATATTAAGAACTCTGGCAATGAGACTCAAAACTACAAACATTTTTACGTAACCACGCCCATTTCTTATGAATTGCGCAACTATTTCTAATGGTTGCAATACATTTTACATCATGAGACCAGGCGGGGGGCGGAATCAACATGGTCCCGAAAACAAACAATTTGCCCAGCAAATTACCAGGCGTTATCAAGCAAAGAAGAATCACTTGGTAACGACTGAGCAGACAAAAGGCAGTTCCTCTTTTTTTTTTTTTTTTTAATGATGATGTCGGGCACCTGGTGTCAGACTGAGGAGCGCCATCTAGCGAACGAGTGGCAACCATTTTGATTCTTCAACAAAATTTCTGCTCGGTTTACCAGATGTGCGAACGTGTCATGTCACGAGACGAAAACCCTTCCTGAATGCGACGCTTTCGAACGAAACAAAAGCGAAAACCGTGAATGATCAGGTCAACAAACACTCACGTTTCTAACCAAAAGCGACGGTTAAGCGAGCATTTTCCTTTTTAGTCAACATATCGATGCCAACAGCTGTTGTGTGGGTGACGCAGCGGATAAACTAAACTCGCGTTGTTCTCAAGATGAGAGAAAGCACATTAATTTGAGAGTTTGTGTCTTTAAAGGAGGCAAACGTGTTTAAACCGTGCATAATTACACTTTTTAAAAGCGACAGGGTGGAGGCATTCATGGCACACAAACAATTAACATGCCAGTCAAACCACGCGGATCAGAGCAATCCTAACTATAATTATCGTTTTCATGTGACAAAGTTTTCCTCCTCACCGTCAAAATACAAAAACGGCATGAAAAATGGACGCCATGAGCATGAGTTTTTTTTGTTGTTGTCGGTGTACAGCGTGCCAACTTACCACCATTCGGTCCGGATGATTACCACGCGCTCCTCGGCATACAATGACAAGCTAACTTGACACACCCACGCACGCGCTCAGCTTCTCTTCTTCAAGGCACAGTGCGCGCACGTACGGCGGCGGGGACGCTCACGCTGGGCGGGGACCAAAGGCACGCCCTTCACCGACCGGAAATGGGGGTAAAATGAAACCGTCGAAGAATTGAAGCTTTTCTTTGTTTTGTTTTTTTTGTTTTAATTGACGTAATTTAATAGAAATATTAAAATGAATAACATGTTAATAATTACAGCAATGGCAATGATACATTCTTAATAATACTGTAGCGATGGTGAAGCCACGTACTTTCTAGCATGCTTTGCAGCACACTTTCTGTAAATAGTGGATATTTTACAAATAGGTATATTTAAGCTTTGAGTGGGTTCAAGTGAAGCAGTCTGTGTGGAATGAAAGGATGTGGGCTGAAAGTCTTCGTTTTCCAATGTGCATTGTTACCCCTCGTGCAAATAGCTACTGAAGAAAATCATCCTTGAACCACAAACGAGGGCATATTATTAAGCACCCATAGAAATAGAACAGAAATATTTCTACTGTAATTTTAGATGAAAAATTGGCCACATGACACAACATAAACCATGAAAAAAAAATATTGTTTGCCATGAAACATTTAGATTTTGCCACAAAACACCAAACTATTTGCCGTAAAAATATTACAATTGTTCAGCTATTAAGATTCGGACAGTATCTTTCAGAATTGCAATTTTTTTCTAAGTATTGCTTTTAGTTTTGTTTTTTGTTTTTTACAATAAGAGTTGGAACCTTCTTTTAATCTTCATGGCTTTATTTTATTTATGTTTTTATGGATCTTGAATTTACACTATTTTTAATATTGTGCTTGTTTGAGATGAATAAAAATCGAATCAAATCATAGGCGTTAGTGTCCTACATGCTCTTTACTGTAAAGTTTGCAGGTTTTGAGGAGGAACGGATGGGCATTTTGCCCCACTTGCTTCGTTGTCTTTGAGGGTCTTTGGGTGGATGGCGCAGGGGCTTCTGCTGGTTCCAGAAGTCAGCGCAGTCGTCCAAGTATGTGAGGCAACCCTGGATGACATCATGCAGTTGCTCACCGTTCCTCGTCTTCCCTTTCCCCAAATCTGCAGATCAGAATACACCCAAACATGATTAGATCATGACAGTTTGCTGTAAACGCGGACATATGCATTAGAGATAAGTGAAGCACTGCCCTGTCTGACTGCATGGTTGCCAAAGAAAGGCTAGCTAGCTAGCTAACAAGCCAGATCTAGATCAGATGGATGGATCGACATCTAAACATTAAACACACAATTCAATTGTTGCAATTCTGATTAGTAACAATGATAATATAAAACAACATAGATGTTTCCAAGAGCTTTTAAAAATGTACAAAAAAAAAGAAACATTAACAACAAACATACCTTCATCCTTTAACAGGTTCTCCAGATATCTCCTGTCCTCGTAAAACTCCCCCAGGTATTTCTTGCTCTTCTTTTCTGACTTGGAGGTGGGTGGTTTCTTGGCTTTTGCCATCTGTTGTGTGAGATTGGTTGTGTTGATCATCGTAATATGTAGAGGGATGACAAATTGATGTGTGACTACCTCTGTATCTTTTTGCTGGAGTTCTGCTTTAAGCTTCTGTTTGATGGCAGCAGGGACTGAGTGATGACATGTATGATGATATAGACAAAATATAATCAATCAGTCCGGAGTTGGGCAGGAGCCCTTAGCTGTTCATTTGATGATATTATCAGGACATTTTGGACAATTGTATGCTTCCATCATTGGTGTAGGTCACATACCGGTGACGGCGTTCTCAATGGCCTCCTGAGCTTTCTGGATGCCCAGCTTGAACTCATGGACTTGTGGGCGCAGCTTCAGCCCTTGGTGGTAAAACACTAGCGCAAATTCAAATTCCCCCAAGCAGTACAAAGCCTCGGCCTTCTGGTACAGTCCCTAATGTAAAAAACCCAAAAAAAAACAACAACAAAAAAAACCCACTAAGTATTTATTATTGATTCCAAACAAGAGTTTACTATGACATTGTCAAAAAAAAAAAAAACATACCTCAAAAAAGGAATGGTCTTCTTGAAGTGAAGCTTCGGCGTTCCCCAGGGCTTTTTCGTACTGACCCATCTTTAGGTAGCACTTGGAGCGGCCCACGAAGCAGTATTTGTCCTCGGGTTTTAGTGTCAGAGCCTGTTATACGATTGAGAATATCCACTTTCAGTCACAGTCACAGTACGTGACGGCAAACAGAAAATTGGTAATTAAGTATGTTTTAAATACTTGGGGCCCCAAGAAAATACCCTACACCCCCAGGATTGGCAGAACATTCTCGTCACATTTGCGGTTTAAAAGGGTGCTTCAAGGTTTGTTGAGCGTTCATAAATTTTTCCTGGATGTATTAAGAAAAACAGTTGGATGACTTATTTTCAAACTCTACAAAATGAAAAAGGTCAGAAAAACCACTGAAAAAGATTTTTTTTCCCCACGATGAAAATAGTTGTGCAAAGTGTTTTATTTTAAATCTGACCGGCTTTTATTAATGCGCATATTTGGACTAATGAGCACTCACCGTACTGAATCTCTCCACTGCCTTCTCATACTCCCCCTTGAGCAGCAACCAGTCTCCATCCGCCATTAAGGTAGAGAAAACACCCTTAGCCTTCAGACTTTTGCACTCGGACTCCGTTTCAGACATTCTCCCCCCTGAGAGTTTAGCTTAAAAAGCGGAAAAAAAACAAATGCAGGCGAAGAAGCGCCTCTCGAACTCTGTAACCAGGCAACCGCGCCAACAAATGAGCCAACAGCGCCCCTATTGGAAAATATGTGGAAACGCAGGCTTTTAACCAGACAGCACATTAGGTACACTTGTTCAAGGAGAGCTAATGAGACTTTTAAAAGTTAAATTCAACATGTTTAACAATTACTTTTCAGGTACAATAAATAATTATTATTTATAGAAAAGGTATTGCTGCCACACGAGAAAAAAAAAGTTTGACGTTATATACCGTGATGTGTCTTGTTCCAGTCACTGGCGGAGCCACGTGTAGGGATTTACATAAAAAAAAAAGAGACAGATTTAGCATTATCTTTTCTATACAGCATTTGTAATGCTTTTTCGCAGTTGGTTCTAATAACATGTAAATAGAGACAGATGAGGCCTCGACTTTATTGACACGGTTGATAAAAACAGGAAGGTTTCACCAAAATGACAATGACACTATAGGCGAGGATGCCCTGATTTGACGCCTTATCAACGTCAACAAGAAGTATGTCTGGACCCGTCCCATAGACAACATTCTAAACATGTTCCCATCCTTTCGTTGTGTTGCATTTTAATGGTTGGAAAATTCTATTTTCCATGTGTTTTGTTGCTTGGATAAGCAGCTGTGACTGGCGCGGCGAAAAAGAAAAAAAAGACAATAAATATCAAAATATGATCCAAAAAGAAAAAAAAAAAACCTAACTAATCACAAACCAAAATGATACATTCCAGTCACATGTGCAACGCAGCAATCTGTGGATGGCAACGTCAAATATAAAAAGTGTTTATTTCAGACACACAATGGCCACTCCCACTGGCTTGGATGCCATTTCATGACCGTCCCTATCAGATACTTCAAATCAGAAAATGGCGATTGCAGTTTCATGCAGAGCGGGGAAGTAGTCTTTTCTTCCCGCATGGACCCCTTAAAAAAAAAAAAAAAAAAAAG
>CAAKHF010007210.1:32444-42679 GCA_901007745.1 Hippocampus kuda
CTTCCATGTACGGCAAGTTTGTGTTTGGTTGGTGCGTGTCTGTACGTGTGGTTGCATTGAGACGATGGCGGAGATGATAAGGATCCATATCTGCTCAAGGATACAGACGGCGGGTCAGTGGGGTGAGTGGTGGCGTGCGTCAACAAGTCTTGACGTAGTGCCGGACTAGCGGGAGATCAGACCACTTAACCGAACTGGAAGAAGAAATTCCCTGGCCCGGAAGCTGAAAGGTAATAAAGTCAATTGTGTGACGGACACAAAGTCAAATTTGTACAAAACTTAAGAGAGCATGGACTAAAACAGTGGTTTGACAAATACTGTGCTATAAGGTGGGGTGTTTTACGTCACCAGATTCTCTTACCTTCAAAACTAAAACCTCCCGGACCGCCGAAGAACGCCTTGAAAATGTTGTTGGCGTCGAAATCTGCCGTGAGACAACAACACATGAGTTTCCACAAAATGGTTGCTACAGCGTGCCATAAAGGATGCCGCCCCCCAAGGCCGCGCGCGCTTACCGCCCATGTTCATGCCCTCGTCCTCCAGGTCCTGTCCACTGTCGTAGCGCGACTTCTTCTTGGGGTCTGACAATACGCTGAAGGCCTCGCCCACCTCCTTGAACTTCCTCTCCTCTTCCTTTTGCACCTCCGCGCTAGCGCTGCTGTGGCGATCTGAAAAGGGAGTGGAGATCATGCCGAGGAGGAATTTAAAAAAATAAAAGGGGGGTGTGTGAATATAATTTGGGTGACGCACCTGGGTGATGTAAAAGCGCCCGTTTGCGGTACGCCTTCTTGATCTCCTCTTCTGTGGAGTTCTTGTCAACGCCGAGCACCTTGTAGTAGTCTTTTCGCTTGCTTTTCTTCAGCTCCAGCTGTGCGTGTTCTAGCAGGTGCTTGTGCTCTACAACACACACGCACACGCGCACACACACATTTTTTTCCCCTATCTGTGTTGTTACTGGCTGCAGAAAATAAATCAAGCCGAATTGAAGAGCAGTCTTCTTCAACTTGCACTCAGCCTCCAAGAGACATCAGACACCAGGTTCTAGTCCTGGCCTTTTAACAATTCCAGTGGTGAGATCCAAAACTCGGTGAGGCAGCCTTCTAATTTGCCCAGAGGACCTCACGGCCCGCTGAGAACGTTGGGATTTTTCAAAGGAGGCTCAAGACTCAACTCTTTAGTTTAGCATTTGGCTGATTCGATCATTTTGATTTTTTTTTTGTCAATAGCTGTAGATAAATCCTTATATAATGATCACTGAGTAGGGAATGAGCAAATGATTCCAAACATGGCCTCGGTGTCTTTCCGGCCCCAGCTAAGTTCGCTTCTTACCTTTTGTCTTTTCTGTCTTGTAGACTTTCTCGTAGTCACGAACCGCCTCTTCGTACTGCTCCGTGTCCATGTAGCTGCAAGGTCACAAAATGGACAGAGTGGAACACGATGGTGAAATAATCCAATAAAATAAATTTTTATTAAGGAAAAAAAAACGAAAAATGGCGACAGTAAGTAATTTGGTACCATTGCGCTCGTCGCAAATAGGCCTTGATGTAGGTCTCGTCCAGCTTTATGGCTTTTGTGCAGTCTTCGATGGCCTGTTCCACTTTCTTCAGCTGAAACACAAGAAACGGAAATGGGATTGTCTGATTGCGTTCATCTGACGGCTCTCCTCCTTTTAAAAAATTGCTTCTGATGAAATATTGAAATGGATGGCATGATGGCACAAAACTGCGAGACGTGCAGTTTATGACCACTCGTAATCATTCAGACAAAAACTGCAAGTACCTTGGAACCCACAGTGGCTCTGTTACAGTACAGCTTGGCGTTGGTCTTGATGTTGTTGGGGTCTATTGTCAGCGCCTCCGAGTAGAGCACGTAGGCGGCATCAAAGCTGCCCTCCTTGAAGGCCTTGTTGCCCTCCTCCTTCTTGGCCTTCAGCGCCTTGGCGTTCTGAACAGAACACGAGAGCGTGTGTTAAAAAGCTCCGATACAAGCATTGAACCCTTGATGAAAAAACACAAAAACAAAAAAACTCTCCAATACTGACTCTGCAGGCAAGCCGCGCTTTCTCGTGGTCCGGAGCCATGCGCAGGGCCTGCACGAAGAACTGGACTGCCTTGTCGATGCAGTCCTCGTAGTACAGACAAAGGCCGCGTACGTACAGCGCATCAGCGTTGGTGGAGTCCATTCTTAAAATGTCACTACGAGTGAGGGAAAACAGCATTTAAAACATGGCTGCTAGTAAATGGCGCCAATGACCCCCGTTTTTTGTCATCGCTGTCGCGTCAACAGACCTGGCCACGCACTGAGCTTCCGGGTAGCGTCCCAGCAGGGCCAAGCACTCGGCTTTCAGTATCTTGAACCGATGGCATGCCGAGGCCGACTCCAAAGCTCGGTCCATGCAGAAGACCACCTGAAGACACACACATGATGACGGAACGTCACAACACCCCCCCCTCCCCCCAACTCCGGTGAGGGTCTTTCAACTCACCATGCGGTAGTCTCTCTTGTCGAAGCCGATCTCTGCCATCCGCTCGTATTCCAGGATGGACTCGGCGCTCTTGAGCTGAAAAAGTCATTTCGGGGAGGAGTCTTTTTTATTTGAAATTCAAAAGGTAGCGAGACACTTTCGTGTTTGTTTTAAGCCTTCAACATTTAAATTCTGTGAAGATTAAACAATCACGAGATTCTATTGATGCTGCAGTGAAAGTGTCACCTTACAATTGGGACACAGACCAGATTCGGTGCCTGTGTCATTTCTAACAAATAGCAGTCTTTCTTTTGTTTTTCAGTTCTACGGGATGAACATGAATGATGAAATTGAAAATTGCCTCAATTGCATTCAATCAAGCACCATAACCAACCGACTGACCTCCTGCTGGGCTTGGCTATTGTCTGGCTCCAACTCTAGGACCTTCTGGAAGCAGCGCGATGCCGCCATAGCGTTGCCGAGGGACAGATGGCACTTCCCCTCTCGCAGATGACCCTGAGAGCCACACGACATTATTCGTGAAACAAAACAACACACGAGATGCTCCTACGGTGCTAAGAGTTCCTCAACGCACCTTCATGAAGGAATTGTCCAGCCTCACTGCTTGCTGGGAATCCTCCAAAGCCTCGCGGTACCGACACAGCATCATCAGCGTGGCCGCTCGGTTGCCGTAGTAACTGGCGTTCTTTGGACACATGTCTGCATGCAAAAAAATAAAAATAAAATCCAGAGCAAACAGAGTAGAAATGAAATTAGCTCCACTAAAAAAGTAATGGCAAAGTCCATTCATATCATGTACCGATGGCCTTGGTGTAATAATTGAAGGCTTCTGCATAATCCTTCTGGATGTAGAAAGCGTTGCCTTGCTCTTTGTAGCCATCTGCTTCCCTACAGTGGACACAAATACATTTTATTTAGAAGTAAAACAAATAAAAGTGAACTGCAAGCTCTTACCGTAAGAGAGAGCACAACCACACAACACTTAGATTAGATAGTACTTAGATTCCAGTAATGGACGAAAACCCGCTTCAATCAGCGCTTGGTCGATCAGTTTTTCGAAGTTTCTTGTCATTTGTCAACAAAATGAGCGTCCGTCAGTGACCACTGCAGCTCTCTGTCACTCAACAGAGGAGACAGTGAGGGAGAAAATCCAATGAACGGAATACCACTAGTTTTGCCACTTGTTTAGAAAAAAAAACTTTAATTGGGTCTGAAAAGTTGTTACATCGACAGCGACAAAGACTTATGGAAACACTGAGCAAGAAATGTTCTTAGGGGAAGGTGCAATTTGATTGGTTGGTAGCATTTTGGTTGGTGCCTGCAAGAAGCAGAAATTTAGCAGAAAATCTCAACAGCTCAATGTTCCCCATTGAGGGCAGCTGAAAACAGAGATGCATGTCTGTTTAAACCATTTGCATTAACACACAAGGCAGAGAGAAGCAGAGGGAGGAAAAAGTATTTTCCAGGACAACGCAAGCTTTTCTAGGACATTAAAAAAAAATGGTTTTCATTTTCCATGACTGGAATTTTCATTTTCCAGGTTTTCCAAGGATGGGTAACCATTTTGTGTTGAATCAAAATAAAGCATCTGCTTTTACTTTGGATAACAGCGATCAACATTTTTGCCAATTTTATGGCATGGTACGGAACAAACCAAGAAATAAATCATGATTCATTTCTTTTTGTGCGCTGTCGATTTGAAATATAGGGGGCGGGGGTGACGAAAGTCAGACAACTGCGGTATACTGTCGAGTATGTTATTCAGTCTCAGTAGCTCCAAACATTAACATACACTATTCCACTGCTTTAACTACAATTATTATTTTTTGCCGTGGTATTGGCAACTGAGTACTGAGCGCAGGTATGATATCAAAGTCCGATTTTTGGGAATCTAATCACACTAGTAGGCAGTAGCACCATCAGTGACTGGAATTTTAAGTTTCATTTTCCACTGCTGACTTTCACTTTTCAAAATGTAAGGCTGTGAACGGACAGCGACAAGGTCCAAGTAATGCGTCCACTCGTTGGCTATACATAGAAAGCTGCCAATGAACACATGACACCAAGCACGCCGCTCACTCACTCCCTCACTGTGGCTGACTGCCATGACTTTTTTGGGAAAGCCTGTCATTGATAGTTTGAACGTCACTCAGAGCTTTCGAGAATGACCTTCTCACAAAAGAAAAAAACGGGAAAAAAGGAACTGACAACTTCACCACGTTAGTGTCAGGCGCATGGAGCCTGTCTTTGAGTAAAGTGGAGGACAACAACACGAACGACTCCATGTAGCCAAATATCGGCTAGCTTTGCTAGTTCTCGTGACACGATGCCACAACTCGGAGGCGTGCGGGTTTTAAATAGAACTCAAAGGCGTCGCCGGGGTTACATTTCGGCCGCTGTCAGCGCGTCCTACCGTTCCAGTTCATCGTCGCTGAGGAATTCGATGTCAGGATCCATGTTCACAGCATCACACCGCTCCGCCGCCATTTTGACGTGAATGTGAAGGGGCGGGGTCACATGCTGCAGTTGTTCTGACGCCATCGTAAACAGGAAGTTATTACTCTTGTCGGGTTCAATTTAAAAAAACTACAATCTATTTTTAGGAGAGACGTTGTTGGTGTTTTATGCTTATACGTGAAAATTTGAATTTATTATATTTCTTTAAATTTTTTTTTAGTGTCTAGTTCATACATACGGCTGGCACGCGCGCCCCCTACGTCACTACAACGCTTACTTCCGGACTCCGAGGTAAGCGTCAACACACACCTCTCCACGTTCAGATATTTCATATTTTATGTTATTTGATTGATCTCAACTTGCACACATTGGCGTGTTTAGTTTCAAAGACGCGCTTTGTTATGAGCTATTAATTTCGTGACATTAGCGATGCGCTAAGTTACTGATGCTTTGTGGGAGCTAACGCTAAGCTAGTTTGTTGTTTCATAGAGGAGTTTATCGAGCGAGCGAACGCCGAACATCCGTCGTGGAATGTTTGTCAATCTGATTTTTTTTTGTCCGAGAGCAGAGAGGGGAGCGTCGTCATGGGCAAAAGCTGCAAAGTGGTGGTCTGCGGCCAGGCTGCAGTTGGTAAAACGGCCGTGTTGGAGCAGCTACTATACGCCAATCATGTCACAGGTACCTTGTTATCACTTTACGACAAGCCCATCTGTTACTTGCTTGACGAGCAATCACTTTTCAATCAAAAGATGAATTCTGGGCCTTTTCGTGTGTTTATGCTAGGGCTGAGCAACGTATATCTAACAACCAGGGGCGCAGACATCATTTCAGAAGTGGGGATATTATCTAGAAATAAGCTTAATAGAACGAGAAGGCCATAATTGCCCCGTGCAATTGGCTGCAGCCATTTAAAGGTGTACTCCATCTCATGCTCCAAGTCTGCTGGGATAAGCTCTTGCACATCTGTGACCCATAAACACTGTTGAAAATGGATAAATGAAGATGCAAATGTGTCTTCCCTCTCTGTACTTTGCGTGGTCTCACTCATCTTCTGTCAGGTTCAGATCCAATGGAGACACTGGAGGACATCTACATCGGCTCCATCGAGACCGACCGGGGCACCCGTGAGCAGGTGCGCTTCTACGACACCCGGGGGCTTCGAGACGGCATGGAGTTCCCTCGCCACTACTACAGTTTCGCCGACGGCTTTGTGCTTGTCTATAGCATCGACAGCAAGGAATCCTTCAAGCGCATGGAGGCCCTCAAGAAGGACATTGACCGGCACAGAGATAAGAAGGAGGTACATTTTCACTTTTTGTATCACCGTGTATGTTTGTCTAGTCATCTTCTATGAACCAAGAATTGTATCGTAACTATTAAAAGTATATGTTAGTAAGTGCACAAAGTAGGCTGAAAAATGCTGTGTCGGTTACGTAGGTGACCATCGTGGTCCTGGGCAACAAGCTGGACAAGCAGGAGGAGCGACGCGTGGACGCCAACATGGCGCAGAACTGGGCAAAGAACGAGAAGGTACGCCTATGGGAGCTGTCGGTGGCCGACCGCCGCACGCTCATCGAGCCCTTCGTGTACCTGGCCAGTAAAATGACGCAGCCGCAGAGCAAGTCGACCTTCCCGCTCAGCCGCAACAAGAACAAGGGCAGCGGGCCCACGGACGGCTAAAGGACTGATGGGCTAAAACGCCATGTACAGAATCGGGGGGCGAGTAGGGGGTATCCTTCTTCCTTTTTTTTGTTGTTTTTTTACACATTAAATGTTTCAGATAATTGTGCTTTCATGTAAGTACTTGTGGTGGGTGGTAAGTACGTGATACGCCTTCTTTGCTTGTTACGTGAGACTCCGTTAATTTATTCCCAACAGTCTATGCTCTTCATTTATTAGCATGTCTCATGGCCACACTGCTTTACATACATATGTATGGATATTTATTTTCTGTCCAATCAAATGTCAGCCTCGTGTTGCCATGTCAATCTAATCTGCCTTGGGCGTCCAGAGTCAGTTGTGCTATTTGGGGGCAAAATCTGAATTAAAGGCAAACTAATAGGAATGAGTGAAATAGGCAACTTATTTTTTCTTCCTATGTGCATTTGGCCATTATTTTGGAACGGGACAAACAGTCAAGCACGCAAGTGCAAAATGAAAACTCCGGTGCAAGGCTACACCCACATAACACTTGCTCCTGCCAACACTTCGACCATTAAAACACATCTACACACTGAAATACAGTACATTTATTAATCAGCATTTCTGAAAAGTATATTTTGTTTTTGTCTGTGCTATTTAACAAATATTGACCATGAACTGTTCCAGAAGATGGATGTGACACAGTTACACGCTGGCTGTTGTAGTTCATATTTGTGTAATATAGATGATTTCTTTACTGTAATTTGGATGCAATAATGATGATGTTATCACAAATAGTTTTTCACATTGCGGTGTTTATGTTAGGGTTCAGACTGTCAATAATGTCACTTTGACGGCCATCCTACATTTTAGAGCCATCTTAGCACACATGCTGTTGATGGTCCGGTAAATGCATCACCTGTCATCGAGGAGATTTGTTACACTACTTCTCTTCAAAATTGAGTATGTTATTATCCTTTTAAATTGCATTTATTTGCATGTTCAATAAACAAATGATGTATTTGTGCCTAAAGCGTGGATTATTGTCCTCGTGCCTAATATTTATGTCACACTGTACCTTAAGGCATTCATTTGTTCAATTACCATGTTGTTGTGCGAATTTATGTGTAATTTCAGACTGTCCATGAAGGCAGCAGCCATCTTCATTACATAAACGTGTACTGTATACTGTAACCATTTGAAACAATCACTTCACAACCACCACTATGGTTTTAGACTGTCACATGATTATATCAGTTATAAACAAATGTATACGAATACGGTCGACAGTAACCAAGGTCATAAAGTCGCACTGTTGTGCGAAGAAGTCAGATCAGACTGTACCTGAAGGCAACAGCAGACCAGCCCTATCAAGTTGCTCGTCAACGTGTTGTTGTCTAATTTAGCCAGCAGAGGGCGCTCCAGCATTAATTCTCAGTACATCGTCAAGCTACAGTAGTCGCTTCTTTTGTGAAGAAACTTTGAAGTCCAACACGGAATTTACAGTGTTGGGAACTTGCTCAAATTCACGACCATAACCTCGACTTGAGGTGAGGATTTTATCGGGCATTCAGCTCACAATTTTAAATAGATTGATAGACGAACACAAACAATTTAAACACAATACCCGTCAAAAGCAAATATGAATGATAGTACCCGGGAGGCGTTTTAGGGCCTTCGGGGACGTTGAGAGCATGGCACAAGGTCACAGATGTTAACGGAGTGAGAAATGACGCTCTCGTTCCGCAGTCGCGCCTGCAAAGGTTAATAATGTGAGATGAGGAGAAAACCTCAAGTGGAACATTTATGAAGCGTTATATTATTACACGCTGCGCAGTCACCCAACCTCCCCACCTCCCACTCCCCAAGAGGGTGATTTCATCTCCTATGTCACATTTCTGTCATGTACATTAAAAAATATATATATTTCACACTTTGTGTTTTACTTACTGTATATTTATACAATGAAATCACATCTATTTTTGAGTTTCAATGTTGCTGGTTTTAGGAACAAATGTAAAAAGAAATTTCACAAAATACAGTGGCGCCATAAAAATGACATTCTGCAAACGAAGGCCCAGAAATAACAATTACCGAGAAACTGGTTCCAAGCAAACGGCTTACTAAACTCTTTTTTTTCCTGTAGCAGCCAATAATTACCTCTTCCAAAGAATCCCCCCCCTGACCTTCAAAAAATAAGATTGTTGTAGAATCACACAGTGCCGGAGCAGTGGGGGCGAGCCATAGCCTACACATCATATCAAAAAGACAGTTCTATTGTTCTGCTGACATCATCTAAATATGTTAGCTTCATTGTGTTTTGTGTGAAAATCACAGTTGCGAAATAAAAATATTAGTATCAGAGCCGTTACAGATGGAGAATGTGGGATGCACATGGTATACTCCTTTTGCTGGTGTTCCATGTGTGCCTGATAATTTCTTGTAGAAGCGGTTAAGATAAGGAAGAAGATAACATGATTGATCCATACAGCCTGGCAAGGTCATCAAGATGTCCTCAGTGTTGGCCCTTGCTCGAGGGCTGCACACAGGCACATGCACATGTCACACGCATGCCCGAGCACACGCACACGCTCACGCACGCACGCACACGCACTTGGGACTGAGTGTTGCCCTCAGGGACAATTTCGAATCATATCAAACCCAAAACAGACAAACTATTGTTAAATGATTATACATTCAATTGAATTCAGGTGTTGCCTTCAGGGACAATCTGAAATCAAGTAGTTTCCCTGCAAAGCATGAAATATAATCATATAACCCCAAAGCGATTATTTAATATTCCCTTAACTGTTTGGTCTGTCTATCAATGTGTTGCCTTCAGGGACAGTCTGAAATCTGTTTCTGCCGCTGATTTCAGACACTCACTGAAGGAAACAGGAGATTTAGTCAGATATATAGTTCGGCTAAATATTTAAGGACGTTAGAAATAGTCAGTCAGTTGTTAAATGGGGAAATGTGTGATTTCCTCCTGTCCCTGAAGGCAGAATTATATCGGCAATTGTTTCATAACACTAAGATTTTTGACTCTTCCTGAAAGCAGCAAGATAGCTCGACGGAAAGACACATGAAATTTCCAAAGACATGCCAAACAACTGGTTGTTTTATGAGGAAACCTGATATCAGGCTGTCCCTGAAGGCACCACCCAAAAAAAGTCACTGTTGTTCTGTGGCGTTAACTATGATTTCAGATTTTCCCCACACAACAACTGACACACGCACACAAAAATCCAGGATGAGCTTTTAAGAAGTTCTAAAAGCTTTATTTCCCCAAAATCCACCGGGTACAAGCTCTCTTCGCGTCATGTCCTGCTTGTCGTCGCCGTGACGATGGGTCGAGTGATACCCTGAACGTGGATGGATTGGTCGCAACCCGGTCACCCCTGAGAAGGCCTGGGACACTTTTGGATCTTTTTTTTTTCCTTGTTTTTCCATATTAAAAAAGGCCTTGTACTTAAAAAAAACCCCAACAACAAAAAAACAATAACATGATCTAATCTTCTATGGTACACATAACAATATTAACTCTGATAAAAGCTCTATATGTCCTCTATGGGATTTGTTTCTTCACTGAACCTCTCCACGACAGAGTGAGGCCGGCTGCTTTTGTGAACGGAGAGGCGGGAGATGGCGG
>CAAKHF010007214.1:0-12613 GCA_901007745.1 Hippocampus kuda
GGGGGTTAAAAAAAAAACCCCCCCCCCCCCCCCCGACATGTTCTACTCAAGAGTCCATGTAAAATACCAAACAATCAATGATGACGTGACTTTCCCCAAAAGGTCCGCCTCCTCTGACAGCTATTCCAGCCGCAGTCGAAGCGGGAGCCGGACGCGAGGGCGGCATAGAAGCCACAGCTACCGGAGTCCGCGCCGCGGGTCTCGGTAAGAAGATCGTCGACCCTCAAAGAAATGTGTCACTTGCTAATTTCAACTTGGAAAGCCTTGTATTATTGTTATTAGTAGTAGTAGTAGAAACAAATGGCGATTAAATTGTGCTTTAAAATGGGTTTTTTTTTCTTTTAACCAGAAACAGGATTGTCATAAGGTATTGTCATGATACAAATGATTAACAATGCATCAGAGTAGGTAATGCTGCTAAAAATGTTTTGGGAAAAATTATAGAATTTATTATTATTATTATTTTTTACTTAACAATTTACAATGCTGTCTTTGAACTCATGTGACATGCTCGTCAAAATGTGTCGTCAACACTGCGCAGGTCCTCGCGCTCGTCCAGTCGCAGCTGGTCCAGGCGACGGAGTCGCAGTCGGAGCAGCCGCTACAGCTGAGACAAATCATCGTCAGCGACCCGCCGCTCTGTTACAGGCCAGTTACGAAAGCTCCCAGAGGAACCGAGGCTTTTCGGCCATTTTCCGCAGTGTTTCGCGACTGTGCCCCATGCTTAGAAATGAATGTAATACATCAAGAATAATTGTACAGTAAGACCAGCTAAGAATAGCGCAGTCCTAGACCAATTGGATGCTAATCATACTTGAAGGGAGGGAGGATGTTAATCGGAATTATCTAACCCCACCCCCCCTTCCTTCTTTGAGACATATACTGTAGTTCCAGCTGTCGTGTTCGGATTAGGTGGCAGTTTTAATTGACGTTGTATCACGAGTGGAGTTCCTGTGCTGAAAGTGTGGTGAATGAAGCTTTTTGTTCTGAACAATGTTGATGCTCAATAAATACCACTTTTGCTCGTGAGTTCCTAAACTGTCCAATGCTGGCCTCTAGTGGTTGGAGCTAGACAAAGACAATTTCATCCAACTCCACACATTTTGCACCCCGGAAGTAGATGTGGTAAGTGCATTATTTATTTGGGAGGGCACGGGGGAGTTATAATGAACATATATGTATCTTGTATTATTTTGTCATTTTTTGTTCACTTTTCTTTTGATGGCGACGCGGACACCCGCAGCGGCTCCTCTTGTTTTATCTTGAGAGGGAAGAAATTTCATCTGTGCTGTACACATACAGCACATTTGACAAAGTTGTGTTCAATTCAATCAATCTGTCATAGTTTGACCGCAAACCATTGCAGTTGCCGTTAGGCCTAATGGATGCGTGAAGTCTGAGTCTTTCTTTTATTTTTTTAAGATACAATGCTTTCTAATCAAACCAAAATTGAAGAAAGCCTATTTATACTCATAGTCATTTGTCTAATTTGTGAATCTGATCTAATTGAGCATCAATAATTATGAGTTGCTTTATGCCTTCAACATAGAGACATGGACTATTTCTCTAGTGTTCGATCGCACATGAAGGCCGATCCACCCGCAATGAGCCCTCAATTCACATTTGGTACTTTCTGCAACCCTTACAGGAGGAAATGCGCTAAATGGAGATTCAACAGACGGTTCCCCCCTCCGCCCCCTCCCATATACCGGATTGAGCAGCATGATCATAAAATGTGCTGATTGTAGGACATGACGTCAAGACTCTTAATGTACATACGGCTGCTTTGAAACCAAGTGTGACCTGGACTGGGTATGTACAACAAAACCCCCTTATTTTATTTTATTTTTTTAAGCTGGCAGATGATAATGTGGTGGTATCACGCTAAGCGGCAGTTTAAAAAAAAAATGAAGTGTTTAGGTTTTCTTTCTTTCATTACATCTTGTCGAGTCGCAGCGTGTTGAGTCGGACCCCCAAAATAGTGGCGCCCGACGCGTACTGAATCTCTCTCAGAATCCCAGTCCACTTGTTCTCGGTCTCATTATACCTGGAGTAACAAAAGGGAGGAGATTGAATAGTGGTTGCAAATTCAATCATTTCAAAAAGACAATCTCATTGAATTCTGATCACCCCCCCTCGCCACGCCCATCTGACTTGTTTACTTGCAAAAACCCCAACTTATTTTCACCCCCAAAATGGATTCAACATTGGAAAATGTACATTTTGTCCATTGCAGAAGGTAGCGAAGAAACGGTATCCATGCCTATTTTCTTGCCTAATCGCGACTTGTACATGGGCATTCGGACGTCGCTCTGCGGCCTACCTCCAGATGTCATTCATCTCTTTGGGGACGATGTCTTCGCTGTCCTCCAGCGGCATCATGGCGAAACCTCCCACCGCGAAGAGTGAGCCGCCCAGAGACACTAAGTTCAGGGAACTGCGTTCTTGGGGGAAGGGCTCAAAGTCGGACCACCTGCCGAAGGATCACACCAAGCCGTTGACACCCGAGGCCGCGCTCACTGGACCTTCGCGTTTGTATCTCGGGAGCTCACTTGTTGGCGGCGATGTCGTACACCTCCACGGAATCGCTCAGCCCCGCGTCGGTGACTCCGGCCGCCACGTAGATTTTGTTCTGGTGAACGGTCGCGCCGAATAATGAGCGCGCGGTCTTCATGGAAGCCAGCTCCTTCCATTCCAACCTCCTAGCGTCATATGCGTGCATCTTGCTCGAGCATTTCCTTTTCGCATAAAAGAAAAGACATTATTTTTGAATTGACCCCCCCCCCCCCCACACCCCCAAAAAAAAGTCTCCAGGCTGCTGCACAGTCAAGTCCAAGCGGGCAACATTTGTGAGCGCGAAAGGTGGTGTGGTACTCACTTGTCGTCTCCTTTGCCCCCGATCACATAAAGCGTGTCGTCAGACGAAAGGGTGGCATGTCCGTAGATGGCGTGCGGAAGCGGGTCTGACCGGCCCCATTTGAAAGTTCTACGAGCAGAAGAGCACGTGAATGCCTCTCCCGTCGCATCGGACTCTCCGCTTTCCCGAGGACGAGGCGCTTACTGTCTGTCGTAGACCAGGACCGAGTCCAGCGTACGCTCCTGCTCCTTCGCTTCCTTCCCCCCAACGACAAAGATGGAGTTCTCGGCCTCCCCGAGCCCGAACAGGAAGCGGGGGGACGGGAGCGGCGGCATGCCCAGCCAGTCGGCGTTGACCGGGTCGTACTGAAGATGAAGTGTCACGAGATTAGCGCGCCGAGTCCGAAAAGGACTGCCTGCCGGACCCGCGAGCTCACCTGCAGGAAGTAAGAGCAGAGTGGCTCCTCCTCGTTGTGCTCGTCGACGAACAAGCCTCCGGCCACAAAGATCTGGTTCTCCTTGGTGACCAGGCTGACGTGGTTCTTGGGAACCTGCGCGGAGACGGCCGCCACGAAGCAGTCGTTGCCCGCCGGGTCGTAGGCCACCGCCCCCGCGTCGCCGACCATCAGGATCAGCTCGCGGACGAACATCCCGAAGCGCATGTTGTCGTTGAGGATCCCGGGGAGGAGCTGTTGCCGCTCCCCCTCGGCGTCGAGTTGAGGCATTTTGCCCGCCCGAGCGTCCCTGACCAGCCGGAGCTTCTCTCGCAGCTCGGGGCTGTCGGAGAGGAGTTTGTTCTTCTCCACCTTGTCGCTCCAGTAGTCCTCGCTCAGCAGACGCAAGCGAACGCAGTCCAGCAAGCCGGGCAGGTCCTTCTCCCGTTGGCCCGGGTCCCGCGCCACCCACGTCATCAGGGCCTCGAACACGGCTTCCTCGGAGTCCACGTCCAGGGCGTCGTCGGCCAGGATGGCGGCCAGCTCGCCGGGCCGCAGGCCGAGGAACTCCTCGTCCCGGGAGACGAGCCGGAAGCGCTCGCAGGCAAAGTTGCGGGCCGAGACGGCCAACCTGGGGCAGTCCAGCATCAAGCCGAGTCTGAAGACCGCCAGGCAGTTGCTGAGGCTCAGACGCTTTTGGAGGAAGGACACGCAGACCGTGAAAACGGACGGGATCTGGTAAATGTTGGCCACGGCAAAGATGTCCTGGACGTTGTGCTCGGTCACGTTGATCCTGGAGGTGTACAGGTACTCGAGGATCAGCCCCATCACCCCCGGCTCGACGTCCTCCACCACCACCTCGCGTTTTTTGCTTTCGTCCAGGTCAGACAGAAAGAGAGTGCGGAAGTAGGAACTGCAGGCGCACAGGACCAAGCGGTGGCACGGGAACTCCTTGTCCTTGATTTTCAGAACGCAATCCACCAGCTTGTCGTTCTCCAGGAGGTCGCGCAGGCCGTCCTGCAGAAGCGTCTGCTGGTACACGCGGGGCTCGTCCGCGGGGTTCACCGCCACGGCCATTCTTGCTGGCCGGCGGCGGGGAGTCTGGGAAGATCCTTTCGGGGGCTCTTGCGCTCCAATGGCTCCTTCCTCGCCGGCGCCCACTGAAAGCCGTCCGCTCCCGCAGCTGTTCCCGCCTTTCAAGCGCGCTCTGACTGGCGGGCCATTTATAGCCGGCGATGGAACATGACCATGACATGCCCCCGCATTCCCCCCTTGCCTCGCACTCACCGCTCTTAGCCAGCTGACATATTGCCCTGAAATAGCCCCCCACCCCTTAGTCATCCCAAACATGACGCGACTTCATTCTGAGTATTATGACCCTTTTTTTTTTCTTCTAGGAAAAAAAAAAACTCAATCCAACTGGACATCTACTGTATATCCTTTTTGGATGATTGCTATTAAAATCAGGATATTTTAAAAAGTATGCCAAGATCGGAGTATGATTTTGTCTAAAAAGTCATCCTGGACTCCAATGAAAGAAAGCACATTATTTTTATGTTCTGAAACAAATCGTCCAAATCATCCGGTTTTTTTTTTGACAAAGACTTCATTTCCCTTTTTTTTCCCCCTTCTGGTAAGTCTGACTTTTTTTTTTCCCCCTTTAATCTTGTTATCACTCCAGCATTCATGTTTTAATCTTCTGATTACAACATTCATTTGATGGAAGTCTGATGTTTTGGGCTTAAAAACAAACTTTCATCTTCTTTTACTTGATTTATTTCCATGACTTGACGTTTCAGAAAATGTCATTCAAGATATGACGAAAACCAAGACCGCAGGCGTGAATCCTCTACTCCGCTTTTTGCTTGGAGGCATCGGCGACGGGCTGGGCGACGGCCGGCGCGGCGGTCCCCGAGTCTGCCGGAGGGGAGGTCGAGGCTCCCGCCGGCGCTCCGTCCGACGTGGCGGGAGGAAGCGGATCGGGGTCGTCGGTGAGGGCCCGTCTCCTTTCCCTCTCCTTAATCACTTGAATCAGGCAGTAGGTCACAAACATGACGACCGCCGTGGTTATCGGGAAACCTGGCCAGACGGAAGACGGCCACACATCTTTGCGAGTGGTCGACGCATATGAAAATACCTCCGCTGTGTCTCTCCAACCGCCAACTCCGAATCCGGCCGAACACCTCACCTTTGAGCAGCAGACGCTTGGCCAGCAACTTGGCAAAGTCCAAACTGTTGAGAAGCAGGGTGTTGTACAACACGATACTCCAGAAGTTGAAGATGCAGACGACGGCTCGAATCCGGCGCGACATTGCCTCGGACATTGCGTGCTTGAAAGACACAAAGAAGGAAAAGAAGCATCACGCTTCCCATCGAGCCAGCCATGGGAAAACGTCAGTGGCAAGTCCGGAGCGAGTCTTTGCTTATCTCAAAAGTCAAAAAGTGCATCCGTTTTTTTTAGCGCTTGTCCGAGGTCGCGGGGGCAACGGCTACAGCCCGGACTTCCCTCCCCCCAGCCGCTTCTTCCCTCCCCTCAGCCGCTTTTCCCCCTCTACCCAGCCGCTTCTTCCCTCTACCCATCCGCTTCCCGGGAAGGCGTTCACAGGCCAGCTGGGAGACATCGTCGTCTCCTGCCGGTGGGACGCGCCCGGAACACCTCACCGAGGAGTCATCCTCATCACATGCCGGAGCCGCCTCGTCTGGCTCCTCTCGACGCGGAGGAGAAACGGCTCGACTGGGAGCCCCTCCCTGACGCTCGAGCTTCTCACCTTCTCTCCGCTCGTAGGTGAGAGTGGGAACGTGGATCCGACCGGTAAATAGAAAGCGCTTGGCCGTTTGGCTCGGCTCCAAACAGCTCGCGACAAATCAGTCCGAAAAATCAAGAGGTGAAGTACGGTGAAGCGCATCCACGAAGTATTTGAACTTGCAAGTTCCCTCCGAAACAGGGGCCCCCCGGCGAGGCCAGGATTCCCCCGGCCCCGAACGGACACACGAACCTCGAAAGACGCGAAGGGCTCCATGGAGAAGAACTTGGCGGCCCACAGCTCGCAGTTGAGGCCGAAGCAGTTGAAGAAGGCCCAGACCAGGACCGGCTTGCTCGGACCCAGCCACAGGACGGTGACGGCGTAGGTGCACAGCGTGGCCAGCAGCTCCGCCAGCACGTCGTCGTGCTTGCCGCCCAGCCGATTGTACACGTACCTTTTTGACGGGAAAAGCACAACGGGATTGGAGCGCCGCTTTGCGGCGCGCTCGGATTCCGGCGGGGCCGCTCACTTGCACAACCAGTCGTTGATGCCTCGGTCAAAGTGTCTGGGCAAAGCAAACGGGGAGTGAGTGATCGGCGAAGAGCGCCCGGCGCCGCCGGAAATGCGCTCGCTCACGTTTCGGCAAAGACGTAGAGCGCCGTGATGCATTTGGGCGGCTTGGGCGGGTCCAAGTGGTCGAGCCTGGACACGGTGTTGATCACGCCGAACATGACGGCGGCTTTGGCCCAGTCGTACACCAGGTTGAAATAGGCCACGCCGACTGCAAACAAACGCGTTGGATTCTCATTCTCGATGGGATTTTTTTTTTTGGGGGGGGGGCATTGATCATTTGATTGATCATTTGATTGATTGACATATTTTTTTTCCGGATAGACGGACCCAAGGCCCAGTCGGAGAGGTGCCTGAGAAGCTTCAAGTCGCCAGGAATGGTGAGCACGTAGAGGAAGTGGAAGAGGATGTCCACAGCCAGGATGAGAGCCAGGTGGGTCACGGCCTGCACGTTGATGTCCCACATCTCCCGCGCCTTCCTGCTCAGGTCCGACTTATTGGCCTGCAGGGGGCAGCGCACGCAAAACTCCTGTGCCAGACTCTTACGGGCAGTTCGGAAATCTCGTCGCGTTTGCAGGTCTCTCTCCGTCTTTGGCTCTCCCCACCGGCGTCTTGTTTTGCTTACGTGACTCATGGGGCGACGCGAGGCCCCGTCTGATTTCGTTGACCGCGCACGTTTGCGTGCGCGGCCTTCGTTTTGGCGCGCTTGAGCAGGAATGCGATTGCTAATACACAAAATGAGAAAACTTTTGAAAAGTTAAAAATGTCAGATTTCCATTTAAAACGGACTTGATGACATTTAGCTTCAACAAAATGGACTTTTTCAGCGACTTCATTTTTTTCTTATAGAAATATCTTTTTAAGATGATTGGGGGGAGTTGTTTTTTATCCTCGAAAATATCAAATGTCAATTCCTTTTTGGGGTTAAAAAAAAAGGAAAGGAAAAAGGCTTGCGGTGAGATTAGGAGCTTTCGAAATTGAACCCTGGTCCTCGCTAATGTTGTCTGCGGCCATCATCGTGCGCGGCGCGCGCAGCCGTCGAGCCCCGCAGAGTCGGAAATAGCCCCGCGTGCGCCGGATGGGAAGGTGCGAGCAAGCGACGCGGCTCAGGTTCCTTGCGCCCGTCGACGCTTGAGAAACAGACCTGTGCGTAGAACTTGTCAAAGGTCATGATGGGCCCAAAGTAGAAGAACGGCAGGTAGAAGTTGTACTTGAGCAGCTCCAGGATGCTGT
This sequence comes from Hippocampus kuda, assembly GCA_901007745.1. Lineage (NCBI taxonomy): Eukaryota > Metazoa > Chordata > Actinopteri > Syngnathiformes > Syngnathidae > Hippocampus > Hippocampus kuda. The sequence goes on from CAAKHF010007214.1 coordinate 7,838, forward strand.
AGTTGCCGTCCTCGCGCTCGCAGTTCTCCAGGGCGAAGCTGATGCATCGCATGATGGTGAAGCCGCAACCGCCGTAGAAGAGAACGTGGCGCAGGTCAAAGTCGCCCGCCACCAAGTCGGCCTGGACACATCATTTTTGAAAGTGCACCGCGGGTCAACAACCGCAGTCTCCATGTACAAAAAAACGCAATTGGATCGGTGCGGGGGGGAGCTAAATGTGTTTTTCTTTAGAAGTCGCCGCCAAACGCGGCCGGCGTTGTTCAGAGGCTTCCGTTTCAAGCTGACGCCAGGATATTTTTTTTCCCCCTCTGAGCAAGTTCTTAGCGTGCCTCTCGGAACAGGAAGAGCTTCCGTTGAAAGCGCAACCTGAGCGGTCGTTTGAAAGCCAGCAAAAGCAAAGTCCTTTGAGAGCATCCCAAAGGAAGCATTTGAACCTCGGCAGGAAAGCGACGAAACCAAATTGGCAAAATGAGGCACGAGACGCCGAGCGAAGCGCGACGTGACTTTAAAGAGTGGGGCCTCGAATGCGGTGGACCTCGCCGGCCGGCGTACCTGCCAGGACACGAAGGGCTCGCACTTGAACGTGGCCAGCGTGCAAAAGCCGGCGACCAAGCACAGCCGGCGCATCTTGACCAGCGAGATGCTGTAGAGCAGAACGCAGTGGGACAGGACCAGGGTGACGTAGGTCCAGCCCATGCTGGTCCACACCGCCGCCAGCCCGTACGCCATGGACGCCAGGGACCGGTGCTGCGGAGCAATGGGGGCAGGGGGGTCATTCCACGCCGGCCCCCTCGGCCCCGCGCGCCGCCTTCCGCCCCGCCACCTGAGGAGCCAGCATGGAGCAGAGCTTGGCGAACAGCACGTGGCCGCACAGAGCGAAGGCGATGTGAGCCCGGAAGGTCCAAATCCACATGGCCCATTCCCCGTCCGCCGTGTCCTGGGAGGGCGGACCACCCCAAATGCCAGGTAGGCAAAAGCTTCCCTTCTCTTTCTCTTTCGCTTTCTCAGAGGCCGCCGCTTACCATTTTCCGGCCCAAGTAGTGCCAGCCTGGCTTCACGCTGGACTTGAAGGCTTTTCTGTCGACGTTGGCTGGGACGGAACAAGAAAAAGAAAAAGAAACCCGAGGCAAATACGAACCGTGAAGGAACAGTCAAATGCTTGAGCACGCGCTCTTAGCGCTTTTACCGAGGGCAACCGAAAAAGTGGTCAGGGAAAAAAAAAATGAATGAATGCGATGAAAACATGCTCCACGCGATCACACGATGAAGATCATCGTTTCAATCTAGATATTCTTTTGATTCCAATTCTTTTACAAATTCAATTTCACACATTTTCAATCCAAATGGGCGACACTCTTTCAAAGGGAGGGTGCAGTCGCTACAAGAGCATCGGTGCTGCGTCGACACATTTTGATTTACGACTCGTGAATCAAAAACGCTTCCACCGTTGCTACATCCAAAGAATAGAAGAATGGATTGATCGCGATCATGCTTTCAGTTGAGCGGGACGATACGGTGGCCGCGTCGCGTCGCGTCGCGTCATACTCACACGCGGACGCCTCAAAGATCCGGCGGGTGGACCACAACAGGGCCGAGGCCAGCACGGCGTTGTAGAAGTACAGCTCGTATTTGGGAAGCGCCGCTTTGATCGCCATGACGACACAATGACGCTCACGCGCACCCACCAGGACCTCCAGCAAAACGACACCAAAAAAAAAAAAAAGAGAGCAAGCTCCTAAGCACACATGCGCATTGAAACACCCTCAAACGGGTTTAACCTGTGTCAATGACGCCAGACCTCGGGCCATTCATGGCGCGACGCGCTTCTTGTTTGGAAATGCATCCAGACACGCCCGCCCTCTTTAAGCAAAGTTTCATCGAGTGCGGCGCAGAAGACGCCGGCGGGTGTCCCGGTACTTTTGTCCACCGTGGCATTTTGCCGTCGCCGCGCAGTACGCAGGAGTTCCGTCCGCCGTTTCCGAATATTTTGACCCTCGGCCCGCGAAACGCGCAAACGTGCGTCGCCGCATATCAATTGTATTTTCATCACGCGTGAGCGTGATGACCCGGGGACGTTTTTGATGCGAGTCTGGCATCGGAATTTGCCCGGGCGGACCCAACGCTTGGCGCTTTCTCTGCTCCGCGTTCAGTGCGGGACGCGCGCAAGGTGCCGGCTTGTCACCCTTTAAATAGGCCCACCGACTGGGTGCCCGTCACAGTGCGGTTATTTCGGAGGGCGCCCGGAGTTTTCCGTTCACGAGCGACAGGTTGAATCCTGCCGGTCCCTATCGATGACAATGGCGAGGCGACCGCTTTCTTTGTTGATTTGCCAAATTCCGTTTGAGGTGCGCAATGAAGCCGCACCGCTTTGCTTCGAGCGAGCGCAGCTGCTGCGCTTTGGCACTTGACCTTTAATTTGGAAGGCCACCCTCGCCAACTCGTCCGGCGGCCCTGCCGTCGCATCCAAAAGCGAGCGCGAGCCACTCGCTTTGCTTTTTCTTTCACCTGAGCCGCCAATCAAGGCAAGAAGAGTGGCCTTTGCGCTCCTTAGACTTGAGGAAAGTCCAGCTGCCGGCTGCTTCCGAGCACACGCGCAAGCTCTCCGTCGCCAAGCCTGACTTTGAAGACAATCAAAGTCTCGCAGGGCGAATGGAAATGAAGATGTTTGAGTCCCACGCGTGCCTCGAAATAGCACCGCGGCCGGTCACGCACCGCACTCTGTCCTCGGCAAACACCTGTTGTCGCACTGACCTTGACCTTGAACTGAGCGGAGGTCGCTTCAACAAAACCTGCCAATTCTTCCAAAGGCTCCAAAATATTCAAGGGAGACCAAAGGTGCCCGTGGACTCCCTGCCGGCGCTCGCAAAGGCGCCTATCCGGACTTGTATACTGTTGCTGACCAAGAGGGGTGGGGCCACAAAGGCTGGGTGGGCGGGACTCGATGCCCTTCCCCAGGGGCTCCGAGTCCTCTCCAAACATTGCGGCCAAATAAAAGGCGCAAACCAAATGGTGCTCGGAGGCGAATGCAAATGCCCCAGAGACCTCTTGGCGGTGACGAGTCGTCGGCGTGCGACGAAATCTCAGATCAAAAAGCTTTGCATTCCGCACACGGGCGCCTGCCACACAACAACACACAATGGGGTAAAAATAGATGGGCAACTCCAAAAGAGGACACGGTGGGGAGAAGCAGAATTCCTTTATTCGAAAACAGGCAGCGACAAGTGCTCCTGTTGCGCTTCCATCGGAGAATCACTCAGTCTGGTGTCGCTCGACTCGAGCTGCACCCTTGCTGGAGAGCGGCGGCTCCCGATGACTTTGCGTTGTCTTGCAGCCCTTGCGACGACTCCTTCTGGCTTCATTTTTCTTTGGTTTTGTTTGTTTTTTTTCTCGGCAGATGAGCGCACACTGCCCGTCACTCCTTCCTGCCGGTCTCCTGCCCTTCAAAGAGGGGGTACTGGAGCTCCATCTGAGACCACGTGCTCTCGCCGTTGGCCAGGGACCAGATCAGCCCAGGCAAAGCGTCCACCTGCACCACCACCGGGTTCCTCATTAGTACGACGGCATCACAATATGGACATGCAGGATATAACACCCCCCAGCCCCCCAGAAAAAACAAACAACCGAAGCCAGTGGATTCAAACTAACTCAGATTTGAAAAAGGCGGCGTTGTTCCGACCTCGGTGTCGTGGGCGCAAATGGCGTCAAGTCATTGAACGGCCGCGCCGGCATTTGCGCTCGATCGCGGGTCGCGCCGCGGCGGGACGTACCTCGACGCGGATCTGCCTCATGGAGTCTCGGTCCCTCAGGGTGGCGGTGCGCGGCGTCTTGTTGACGGTGTCGAAGTCGACGGTGACGCCGAAGGCCACGCCGATTTCGTCGGAGCGGGCGTAGCGCCTGCCGATGGAACCCGCGGAGTCGTCCACCTTGTGGGACACGCCCTTTCGGGTCAGGGCCTCGGCTGAGGAGGACCAACAGCAAAACCATGGGTTCGCTCCGATGGAAAGGCGCGAGGTGAGGAGACTTGAAAGGCACTGTGTGCTGACTGCCGCCTGGTGGCGCGGGACTGACATTTGTGTCTTTTGGGGGGTGGGTTTTTAGGTCGCAAAATTCCCTGTGCAACATTTCAGGTCGATCCTTGATTTCATTGAAAATGCCATGGAAAAAGGTAAGATTCATTTCGGGTCATGCTCTTTTTTTTCTTCAAATATCATTTCAAGTCTGACACCTTTTTTCGTTGAGGTCAATTTATGATCTTACATATCATCTCAGCCTTATTGTATTTAGAATGTCACATTAGCTTGTTTTTTTAAACGAATATATTTACCTGATTCTTTGGGATAATACTTTTGGATGAAACCAAATTCTTTTTTCAAAATGGAATATTTTATTTGAATTGTCGGTCTTCATTTTTATTCCAATGATGACAAAATAGATACAAATTTTTAACCAATTTGGTGGAATTTATGCCAGTTGAAGGCTTCATCAGCTTTGCTTGAATCGACCTGATTTCAATTTGTCCCTTGTGACAACACGCGTGCGTGCGAGAAAGCGGACAACTCACAGAGTTGTTGGACAAAAGGTGTGAAGTCTTGGTTTTGGCTCAGAGGAAGGATGCAGCATTTGTACGGGGACACGGTGGCCGGAAAACTGAAATACTGCAAAGCAAATCGGTCACGCTGAATCCAAACAAGCAATCGATGGAGAGGACAACACCCCCCCCCCCCCCCCCCCCCCCCCCCCCCCCCCCCCCCCCCCCCCCCCCCTCCCCCCTCTCGA
>CAAKHF010007214.1:12633-35131 GCA_901007745.1 Hippocampus kuda
GGGGGGGGGGGCCCCCCCCCCCCCCCCCCCCCCCCCGCTTGTGGTCCTTACCGTCCTCTGTTCATCTCCCTGCCGCGTGTGGAAGCAGTGCTCAAAGATGCAGTACATGATTCTGCCGATGCCGAAGGACGGCTCGATGACGTTGGGGACGATCTCCTCAACTGCGGGCAAACCGGCATTGAGAGCGGAACGCTGCCACGGGAAATCCCAAATGAGGCCCTTATTTTATTTTATTTTTTTTACCGACCGTGTAATGTTTTCTGGAATCTCCTGACGGCGACCATGTCTTTGGAAAGCTTGAACGTTTTGCCCTCCGTTGACACGCTGAATTCTCTGTATGAAGTGGATAGCAAAAGACAACACCCCCCCTTTGTTTTTTCCTTTCAAAACTTTGGGAGCATCTGTCCAACTTGACTGGAAAAACAACACAATCAAGGCCAAGGAGAATGAAAGTGCGATGGTGTGCGCGCTGCCCAACTAGCCAATTGAAAGTCATGTTAAGTGGGGGGCCGGCTCGCATCACGTGCCACCTCCGAAGTCCAGCTGTTCTCGGTGGGGCTTCTTGGGATGGCTTTGTGACAAAAGCGCAAAGGTTGTGCGCTGCCGGATGCTGTGCGCATGCGCGCACACTCGCGCCACCATGAGTGGCATGGCTTCGTTGTGAATACGCACGCCTCTTTGCCACTGCGGGTGTGCACGCTTGGGCAGCCGCAATATCTCAATTGTTTTTTTTTTCACCGGCTCCGCGCAGACCGGACAGTGTTGGCCTGAAGAAAGAGCAATTACCCGCTTTCGTTGAGACGCTTCTCCCCGTCGCCGATGAAGCATTCGTCGCACGCGTCCAGGTAGTCGAAGATCAGCTTGGCGTCCTTTTTGTACGCCGCTCCGATGGCGCCCCTGTTGGGCTCGAACTTCACCACGTTGACTACCTTGTGTGGACGAGTCAAGGAAAAAGCACAGCGCGCTGCCGAGGGAAGACGCTCCTTTCACCAAAGGCCGCGCTCCCTCTGAGGCTGCGGCCGCCCGATTCCAAATGAGCAACTGCACGCATCGCATTCGTTTTTCTCTCCCTCTTTACAACGTCCGAGGGACACGATTCGCCGCTGCGTCTGAATTCTGTCCCGAACCAAAACGGCGGCATCCACCACGGATGACAGAAAAGGTCAAGTTCCGCATCTGCTCGCGGCGGATTGCAAGAAGGCGTTGGTACATTCAGGCGGAAGCTTTCTGGCAATGTTGCGAACTCGCGTTTCCACGCCGGTGCGGCATCGAGCACCGAGTCTTGGAAGGAGCTCATCTTGCTTTGCCCGCATGGGGTCACGACGCGCCGAAAGGCCAGGTTCCCAGGATATGGCTTCTTTCAGCGGCTTCTCGGCCACCAGGGGCACCTTGGTGGCACGGGAGTGACACTTCAGGTCGTAACAGGAGCGGTCGGCGCAGCCCACGATCTCGATCCAACCCTGAAGGAGGACGCGGCGTGCTTGAAAGAGCGGCCGTCGGGGTCGGAAGCGGGCGGGGCGGGGCGGCGACGGCGACTCACGTAGGAGGTTTTGGCCTCGGCGTCCCAGCAGTCGCAGGCGTAGTGGGCCATCTCGTTCTCCATGTGCTGGCGGAAGCGCACTTTGTCCTTGCGCAGACCCACTTTGAGCAGGTACAAGTAGATCCTGCCGATGAAGTAGCCCAGCACGGAGTTGTCGATGATGCCCTGCGTTGGGGAGAAGGCAAGCAAAAGCTAAAACGGAGGCGGGGCCTGGCGCGCGACTTCACAGAGCTCGCGCGCGAGTGTCTGCTCTTCTCGTCAGCTTGAAGAAGAAAAATAAATAAATTGCTGAAATTGCCCCCCCCCCCCCAACAATGACTCTCTTTTGCCACAAGCGAGGCCATCGGGGTCGGTAAAGCCCCAGAGTTTGACATTCCCCCACCTGCTCCACGGCATCTCCGAGCCTCATGGTGTGCGCGGACTGGCCGCTGGTCTGAGCCCCGGAGGAGTACAAGAGGATGTCCAGGTCGGCCACGTTGGAGAACTTGGGGTGCACCTTCTCGCCGGGGTCCACAAAGTGCTCGATCTCAGCCATGGTGAACTCTCTGCAACGTTTGGGCAAGTTGAACGGCCACGAAGCCCAATTGAAGGCGAAAGGGAGCGCGTGCCGTGCCGTGCCGTCTTCGCACCTGACGCGGATGAGGCCGGAGCGAGGCGAGATCTCGTTTCGGAAGGAGTTGCCGATCTGGGCGGCGCCGAAGGGCAGTTTTCCCTGGTTGAACTCCAGCAGTCGCTTGAAGTTGAGGAACATGCCCTGAGCCGTTTCTGGCCTCAGATAGCTGCCCACACATTTGCAGAGGCATCGACAGTCAGTTGCGGCCTCGTGTTGGGGGAGCCCAGCCGGGATTCAACCTATTTGGGGACTCAAAGTAGCCGCTGTGAGAGCTATTGCTACCAAGTAGGAGTCGCGTTGCTCGGTACAGTGGCAAGCGCAAATTGTTGTAGAGTGGTGGCGGCGGTATTCGGACCACTCAAGCCAAGTGTATTTCTGGAGCGGTTGTAGCCGTAGCGATAGCAGCGTTAGTCGCCGTCGTATTGGGATTTGGAGCCCAGTGGTGGCCGGATAGCAGTCGCCTTCCGACTCCGACTGTCGTAAGAGCGGCGGTCGTACCCGGGGGTGTTGCCTCCTGGCCCGATGGAGGTCTGGAACATGAGGTTGAAGGAGATGGGAGGGGTCAGCTCGTTCCCCGTCGAGGGAGACTTGACCTTGTACTTGACAAAGAGTTGGCCCAACTCCTGCCGGGTGTAGTTGTCCATCTGGCGCACAAGAGGGCGGGGCGGGGACAGGGTTGGCACGCGGTCGCCTTCGCCATGTGACGCGCGCAAACCCACCTGAGTGATCACGTCCTCCATCTCCGCCGCTTCCTCGGGGGAGCACGTCCCGTCGGACATCGCTTTCTTCAGGTGGGCTGCGGACAGCGGCCATCCAGTCAAATTCCACGCACGCTCTTCACGCGCCTTCAAAGAATGCGGCCGTCGCATTCGCCGAGGAGGACGAGGTCCGATTTACGTCGTGCTTCTGAATGCAACGGTTTAACCGGCCCGCGAACGCAAAAGGCACTTTTTGGGGGGGGTTTGTCGAGGATGTTCTCAACGGGTACGTTAAAAAGTTGGATTTTCAACATTCAAACAAGAAAATACCTGAAAGATTACTCATATAGTTCATGAATTATGGACTTTGTTTTTTTTTTTTCTTCAATAGGAAAGACGAGCTTGGATGCCGGAGGGCGATGACGTCACATGCTTCTCTGAATCGGCCGGGGGAGATGGATTGTTCAAGTTCCATCATATTCCCCAAAAGCGACGCCCGACAAGAGACATCCAACAATCCAAGCGGGTACGGTAGCCTCCATTTGACCGATTCGATCCGTGTGACTGTTTTGATGACGAGTTGAAAGAGATCGGGATTTTTCAAAATGTGCGCTTTGATCAACCAGTCGCTCAACCAAAGAACTCCCGAGTCATTGTCAGAGCAGAACAACAAAAGGCCCCCATTTGACAGATTGCACAGCCGTTTGCTTGGAACGAACAAAAGTTCTTTGTGAAATCAAGCGGCTGGCTAAAGAAGTCAAACGGTCTTCAAATGATGGCGACGCACCAGAAAGACAAGAGAGACCTCCGAGGAATGCGAATTGCAGCCCCGCCTGTCATCCAGATGTGTGACAGACAGGCAAAAACCTTGGGTCGGGTGCTTGTTGTAAAATGGGGGGGGTGACATCATCACCTTTGAGGAGGTGATCGGCGCGAAAGCATTCTCCCGTCTTGGCGTCCTTCACCATGTAATCAGCAAACTTGTCCACGTGGCCCGATGTCCTGATTGAGAAAGTGAATTCAGGAAGATTTTTATTTTTTTTGAAGTAGGGGGTGGCGGGTGTGCTGCGCTCACTTGAGGACGGGCTCGGGGGTGAGCATGGTGCAGTCGATCTCCAGGATCTGCTCCTCCTGGATGAAGTGCTGCCTCCACGCCTGCAAGATGTTGTTCTTCAGGGCGCAGCCCACCGGCCCAAAGTCGTACAGGCCGCTCACACCTGAAACAAGACGCCAAAATGGTGTGTCGGTTATTATTAGCATTCATCACCATATGGATAGATTAGACTTGACATCTGATCAAATCGGCCGATACGCCATAATGGCGAAATGGCCGGCCCCAAAAATGCGGATGGCGTAAAGACGCCCCGCGGGCCGCCCCGTGCCCGGCAAATCGCAAAACTCCACCTAGAATTGACAGCCAATCAAAAGGCAAATATTCTTCGAACAACACAGATGAAAACTGAGCCCCAAGAAACAGGAAGCGGCCCGCTCTCGCCCAGAAGGCAAGAAGCCCGGCGGAGGGCTCGCTCTGAAATGGTTTGCGCCCACCTCCATAGATGGCGAAAGACTGATCGTAGAAGAACCTCCTCTTGAGCGTGTCGTCCAGCTTGAGCCTGTCAACGACCTCCTCTCGAGGCCGCAAGGACAGCTCCTGCAAAAGCGCACCGGCGGAGGGTAGCGAGAGGAAGCCGACGCGAGAGCCGGCCGCAAACTTGTACCTTCAGTTCCAGTGTTCTCTTGCGGGCTTTCAGCTCGGCCACAGCCCGGTTCGCCTCCAGCTCGGGGGCTCCTTGCGCCTTCAGCTGGGCCACCAAGTCGCCCTGAAGGCGACACCCCGACCTTAGAAATGACTCTGCCGGAAAAGGAGACATGGCATGCCCAAACCCCCCCAACCCCCCCAATGAAAGGAGCTCGCAGCGGACGGCGCGCATGTAGAAAAGGTGACATTGGCTTCTTTCGGCGGTGCAAGTCGTGCGCCGGCCCGGTGCCCGTTTTCAAAACACAAGCTTCTGTGAATGGCTGAATGGGAGCCGCTGACTTGGGAAGCTTTGGAGCTCGTCACTTTTGGAACTTGGGTCTGCTGGTGGGCAAGTTGAGGCAAGGCAGCTTGATGTCAAGAGCACACGTCATTCACAAGACCACTTGGATGTGCTTCGCGCAAGCCTCCGCAACACTCAACACGGCCGCAAGCAAGCGCTGCGGCTTCGAAAGCGCAATTACTTCCTGCGCAATGACAATGTTGACATGCCCATGTGTGCAAAGCGCTACGACCATGCAAGGACTCGCACCCCTGGGCTTACCTCAAAGCGTCATGGGTCAAAAGAAAAGAAAAAAAATCACCGTGGCATATGTCCACAGAAAGGTTTGGGTTGAAAGGTCCAAGGAGCCACGGCCTGAGCCGGCAACTCACCTGCTGGCGCACCGCCTCCCGCAAAGGTGCCAAAGCTGCTTCCATGTTGCCGCCACGACACAGAACGCCGAGTCAAGCCGCTTGCCAGTTCGCGCTCTCCCCTGCTACCTCCCAGCCGTATGGATGTTTTCGCCTCGCTGCCGGCTTGTCCCTCCCCGTCTCGCTTCCCCCACCCCCCTTTCTGAAACCGAGGCTTGGAGTTGCATCAGCCAAAGCGGGCTCCATACGCACCGGCCCGTTTGGAAGAATGTGCCCCGGTGACCTGCTCGCGGGGGCCCCGCCCGAGCGCTTTGCACAAATTGGTGTTCTTTTTCCACCGATTAAATTCAAACCGTAATTGTCGCAGAATTTGTCTTGGTCCATTCGTTTCGGACCAAAGTTTTCAGAGTATGTCTCGGTATCGCCGTACGACGCGACCGAAGGCCGATAGGCCGTTTGGGAGTTGTTTCGTCCCCGCCACCATGACAAATATACCCCACGTGGAAAAGGTCAAAAGCCAAAGAACTAGAAACCAGACAAAAGTAGTCTCTGCCTTGCGATGGGCCTTTTTCAGCCGACGGCAGCGCAACAATGTCAAGCTTGCCGTTCCGCCGCCGCGCAAGAGATGAGCTCTTTTCAATTGCCGTCCGTTTGATTTGTTCCGATTTCATCGAGTAGCTCTTGTGCACACATCTCGTGCGATTGGCACGCCCGCAGTCGTGGGTTTGAACTTCAGCCACTTTGCCCGGGAGAACCGAATAAACAACTGAGAACGCTGCAGGTGGGATGTCGTGTCCAGTAAGTGCTGGCGCTTTTTATTGAGAGCGTTCAGTATCTGAAAAGCGGTACGCCTCCTTCCGCTGCCAGTTTCTCCCTTTTGAAAAACAAGGCGCGCTGGTCATACATTGAAGTGCAGCGCCTCCTTGTGGACGTGATCATCGTGACGTTCTTTTGATGATGCGAATGCAACAAAAGTCTATGAATTGTATTGATTGATTGATTTATTCCCCCCGCCCCCTGCAGGCGGAAGAGAGAAAGGAGGACTTCACTCCTCGGCCGCGTCCCTCTTGCTGGTCTCCTGTCCTTCAAAGGTGGGATACTTGCGCTCCACTTCCGCCCAGGTCAGAGACCCGTTGGCCAAATCCCGAATGATCACTGGCAGTTCGCTCACCTGAGGAGAGACAGAGCGCGCTCAGTAAGAGACATGGACTCGTCCGGAGGACAGGACGGGACGGAACGGGACCGGACCTCGGCTCGGATCTGCCTCATAGAGTCTCGGTCCCTCAGGGTGGCGGTGTGCGGCGTCTTGTTGACGGTGTCAAAGTCGACGGTGATGCCGAACGCCACGCCGACTTCGTCCGTCCGGGCGTAGCGCCTCCCGATGGACCCTGCGGAGTCGTCCACCTTGTGGGAAACGCCGTTTCGAGTCATGGCCTCGGCTGAGAGGAGACGAGAGGAGAGGAGAGGAGAGGTGTGAGCAGGGGCGGCGGATCGACGGCTCCAGGCAAGTTCAATTCAACGCGCTTCCGGGGGGAAATGAAATTGAAGACCGACTGCCCAGTGTCCCACGTCGTCCAAAGTCCTTTTCGCCGTCGTGATTGCGACAGGTGATTTCAAAAATGATTCGAGGAAGAATGTTCCTTTATTTTTGAGATTTGAGAATGTGTACTTGGACAATTCCAATATTTGGCAGAAGAAAATTTGGATCATCAATTGGCCCATTCAAAATATAGTGATAGATCATGAATAAAATAACGCCTTTGGGTCCCTTCGCGCATCAATAAAGATGAAATACGGGTGAAACATTTGACCGTTTTACAAAACTGTCATTTAGCATTTAACTTCACAACTGAGAGAAAAATGGTGAAAAATCAGCCGATTACTTAGGAGGGCATTGTTTAAAATGACAATACAAATGTTCAAAAAAAAAAAACAATTGGCCGATAATACCTCGTATCAGCCAATCATCCTAACGCCAATCCTGAAACGATGACTTTATAAGTGTCCACTTTTGGAAGCCTGCTTTAATGGCCATTAAGTCGCTATGTTTTGATTCAGGGATGGATGGCTGTCAAGGAGCAAAAAAAATCAAACTATTGACAAGTGTCATACTTACAGAGCTCTTTAACGAAGGGCACAAATTCCTGGTTTTGACTCAGAGGCAGAATAGAGCACTTGTATGGCGCAACTGTTGCTGGGAAGCTGAAGAACTGGCGGTGGAGGGTCACAAGAAAGAAGAAGAGAGCTTGTTTCAGTTCAAATGGCCGCCGAAAAAGCTCAATTCTTAAACGATTCGTTCTTCATTTTAGTAAGGAACTCTAACCCAAAAGTAATACAAAGGTGTTTGATACAGCCGCCATTTTTTTTTTTTTTAAAGTTGACTCATTCCATCCATGCATATTTTGTAATTGTCCAATATCGGGGAAGAAAGGAATGGAAAATGTGTCATGTTCATGTCCCGCTCGCGGGCTACGCTTTGTCATGGGTCCATTTTGTAGCGTCCGGCATAGGACGAGTTTTGGCCGTACTCACCGTCCTTTGCTCGTCGCCCTCCCTGACGCGGAAGGTGTGCTCAAAGATGCTGTACATGATCCTGCCGATCCCAAACGACGGCTCAATGACGTTGGGCACCACTTCCTCCACTGCGGAAAAGGAGACAGGTGAAGCGCGCGCCCTCTTCCGCGGCCGCCGGCCCAGCTCTGATCTCACCGTGTAGCGTCTTCTGAAATCGCTTGACGGCCACCATGTCTTTGGTCAGTTTGAAAGTCTTTCCCTCCAGCTCGACGGCAAACTCTCTGCGGGATTGAAAAGGGACTCTCGGCGCTCAGCGACCGCGGAGGCGCCGGGGGGGGTCGGCGCGCTTCGCCCACTCACCCGCTGCGGTCGAGGAGCCGCTCCTTCTCGGCCACGCGGCGTTCGTCGCACGCGGCCAGGTACTCGATGATGATCTTGGCGTCCTTCTTGTAGGCCTTGCCGATGGCGCCTTTGTTGGGCTCCAAGTGGACCACGTTCACCACTTTGTGCGGCCACGTTAAGGAAGGAGCCTTTGCCAAGAGGGGTGGCGGGCGAGAAGGCAGGCGTCGTGGAAGGATATGGCTTCTTTCAGCGGCTTCTCGGCCACCAGGGGCACCTTGGTGGCTTGGGCGTGGCACTTCAGGTCGAAGCAGGAGCGGTCGGCGCAGCCCACGATCTCGATCCAACCCTGCGAGCCGCAAAGGCTGCCATCAGCGCCGGCGCGAGCGCCATGACGAGAGAGCGGAGGAGACCTACGTAGGAGGTTTTGGTTTCGGCGTCCCAGCAGTCGCAGGCGTAGTGGGCCATCTCGTTGTCCATGTGCTGGCGGAAGCGGAGCTTGTCTTTGGCTATTCCCACTTTGGTGAGATAGAGGTAGATCCTTCCGATGAAATAGCCCAGAACCGAATTATTGATCACCCCCTGCGAGACAAGAACGTGCAAATTCGGTTGCCGTTTCCTGCTCGGCGGCCGTGCCGAATGGCCAAGTCTCGCACTTCCTCGGTGCTTCGATACCATGATTCCGTTTTTGTGGAGCCGCTTCAATTGAAGTCGTTGGCTGACCAAACGCTGACCTTTGACGCATTCACTACGAGCACCGGACACCGACAGGCGCCGCCCGAAAACAAGTAAGTCCTTCATCAATACTCCCAAGAAACTCGCGCACTTTTTTGATGGACAAACGGTGACAGTGTCTGCCAGGAGACAGCTGCTGATTCTCTTCTCCCACTCAAGAAGACGGTGGCGGTCGAGGGACAAAGGACGACAGACGACCCGTCCGCCGTAGTCGAGGGTTCCCCCACCTGCTCCACGGCATCTCCGAGCCTCATGGTGTGCGCGGACTGGCCGCTGGTCTGAGCCCCGGAGGAGTACAGCAGGATGTCCAGGTCGGCCACGTTGGAGAACTTGGGGTGCACCTTCTCGCCGGGGTCCACAAAGTGCTCGATCTCGGCCATGGTGAACTCTCTGTCGGGGAAGGCACAAACGTGAAGACGTGTCCCGGGGGGGATCTGATCCAAGGTACGTTTACCCGTTCCGACGAAGGGGAGAGGGAAAAAAAATTGTTCCTTTCAATCAGTACCAGATCAAACCCTTTCATGTCCCCAGCCCTGCAAATGCAACAGATTCCATTTCCGTTTTTTCCAAATTCAGTCCGACCTGTAACTTGAACGGGGGGGGGGGGGGAAGAACCCTTGGAAAAGTTTCGTACAAAGGAAGCGGCAATAGCCCCCCCACCCCGCGCCCACCTGACACGGATGAGTCCGGAGCGAGGCGAGATCTCATTCCTGAAGGAGTTTCCGATCTGAGCGGCAGCAAAGGGGAGCTTTCCCTGGTTGAACTCCAGCAGTCGCTTGAAGTTGAGGAAGATTCCCTGAGCCGTTTCAGGCCTCAGATAGCTGCGCATGGAGACGAGCGTCATCAGAGCAGATTTACACTGAGCATCGTGGGCTTTTCCCTTCCCTTCCCTTCCTCACCCTGGCATGTTCCCCCCTGGTCCGATGGAGGTCTGGAACATGAGGTTGAAGGCGATGGGCGCCGTGAGGTCATTTCCCGTGGTGGGAGACTTGACGCTGTACGTGACGAAAAGGTCGCTCAACTCCTGCTGCGTGTAGTTGTCCATCTGTCGAATACAACCTTCATCAGTGTGTCCAAAGTAGATCCCCATCTCCCCCCCCCCCTTCAGTCACCTGCGTGATGACATCCTCCATCTCAGCCTTCTTCTCTGCAGTACACTTCTTGTCGGCCATCATCTTCTGCAGATGCGCTACAGAAAAAAAACGATCAGTGAATCCAATTCTGCCGACACAGTAAGCAAGCACACGCTGTTTTTACGTCGGCATTTAGGGTTGAAGGAGGTTTCATCGCAGTCTGTGCATCTTTCCCTTTGCAATCAAAAGGTGCTTTTTTTTGAGCCGCGGTCACAAGGGAGTGACCCAGTAAGCTGCAGTAATAGTCATTTTTCACAGAGGAGAGAGAATACGCTCATCTCGTTAGCCTGTCGACAGAGTCTTGCGCTGCATGACAGCATTGAGCTAGTAGACTTTCATTTCGGACCAAGTAAGTACAACGTTGTGTAAAAAAAACGTAAGTGGAGGTACCCTTGAGGAGATGGTCCGCCCTGAAGCACTCGCCATTCTTGATATCTTTCACCATGTAGTCAGCAAACTTGTCAACATGTCCCGATGTCCTGTTGACACAAACAAAGAAATGGTGAACACGTCTCCAGGTGCTGTGACATTCGATACGCCGTCACTTTTAAAGAGTGTATCTACAACCGGGCTGTGGAAGTCTGCGATAATGACAGCTCCCACGCATGAAATTGCAGAGTCCATGTGCGCCTGTCAAAAATAACCCACCGTCCAGCACTTGGGAGCTGACTGTAGGAACCACCAGGCAGCAAAAAACAAACAAAAAAAAAAAAAACACCCCACAAGGGGAATGTGCACAAGTGTGGTTTTTGGCTTACTTGAGGACGGACTCGGGGGTGAGCATGGTGCAGTCGATCTCCAGGATCTGCTCCTCCTGGATGAAGTGCTGCCGCCACGCCTGCAAGATGTTGTTCTTCAGAGCGCAGCCCACCGGCCCAAAGTCGTACAGGCCGCTCACACCTGAGGAGGATGAAGACTCAGTCAATCGCATCTGTCGACGCGCATCGAGCGAGCTTTGTCGTACCGCCGTAGATGGCGAAGGCCTGGTCGTAGAAGAAACGCCTCTTCAGGGTGTCCTCCATCTTGGTCCTGTCCACAATGTCATCTTTGGGTTGCAACGCCAGCTCCTGCGGGCAGTTTGATCAATGACTCCTGGGCGAGGTTGCCAGCAGGGCTCAACTGTTGTACCTTGGCCTCTAAATTCCGCTTCCTCGCTTTAAGTTCGGCCACCGCTTTGGTCACGTCCACGTCGGGAGCGCCGTCCTGCTTCATTTGGCGAACGAGATCCCCCTGCAAAACAGACAGGGGGCCTATCCGTGAAGCGGGGAGGGCACACAGACCGACGACGGCACCAACTTTCAGCATCCCCCGCCATCAAATTCGACAAAGAGCCGATTGTCAAGATCCTGAGCCATTGTCCGCTGTTGTCATCCTAACTTTCATACTCTTCTTCTTGCACGGTCTCTGCCCACAGATCACTTCTTGTCACCCCCAAAGCAAGAGGGCGCCTTTGCTCCTGAGGGCCCCCCGCACTCTGGAAGAAGAGCCCCGCCAAAATAGATCGACCGACCCCACTTTCCTTGTGTCGAAAAACCACCAGCTATTTTCCTTGCTTTAGTGGGACCTTGTATGACGACTTTGTGCTTTTGGGACTCTGCTGCCTTTTGCAAAGAGGGGTTTTATGTCCCTTTCGCGTTCTTTTGATGAAGCTATCCTTTACGCAATGATACGACGCACTTGAAATGAGTTCCACGCCAGCACGGGGTGATTTCAACTTACTAAACGGAGCAACGGAAACTCACTTTCTGAATTTAAAAAAAAAAATACGTTTTTCATGCTGGAAAAAAATGGGATACACTCCCAATAAATAAAATAAGCAACCATGAAAGTTGAGACCAGCGCTTTTTAAATGTAAACAAATATGACCTTGCCGATTGATTGGACCACACCCCGTTTAAAAAGCCACAGCTGTGGCCGCGGCTGAAACGTGGCACAAGGGCGCAGACGCCACTGCGACGACTAGCCAGCGTCAGCATCGAGCTAGTTGGAAGCCCCATTCATTGACTGGACTGAGCTGTCCTGATTGAAGCCGAACGTGGCGTCGGCACAGAAAGACTTTCTTGCACTATAACCCAACCTGTTCCTTGACTGCGAGCCTCAAGGGGGCGAGGATTTGCTCCATGTCGCCGTCCATGGTTGTTCGTCCTTCTTCCAGTCGCTGCTGCTGCTCCTGCCACAGGTTCTTTTTCTTGTTCCTGTTGGAAAGGCGAGCCGACGTGGAAAAGGGCCGGTTCCGGAGGCGATCTAACCGAACAGGCCGGACCCGCAGCACCGAGCAGAGCGAGGGAATGTCGGGGATGGTCCTCAGCGGTGCCGATGCAGCAGCCCCCCGGAGAAGAACAAGCATGGACACCCAGGAACACTTGAAGACGAGAATGATGAAATCGCTCCGACGTCAAGTAAATGTCTTTTGAATACATCGCCCGCACTTTCGTCTCAGAGAAACGGGGGGGGGGAATCGAGCTAAGCCACCCGTCCGCAGATTCGCCACAAATGAACAGCCATCCATCATCTGAATCCCTTTTGCTGAAATAAAATGTAAACAAGACCCCACCACAAAAAAAGAGATAAATACGCATTCTTTTGTAACTCGACGACGTCTTTTTTCTATTTTCTTCGGAAAATTAGTTGGGTGCTGTTTGAGTTTTGTCCACCAGATGTCTCTACGATTGCATGTTGAGGCACGACGACTTGAGGTCCTCTGTTTACCGCGCATGCCGAATCCATAAATCGGAACCCGCGGTTAATTTACGTGGATTCCTCGTTTGGTTTGTAAAGTCGGCTACGAATTCTGTTGTTTCAAGTAGGGAAAAATCCCCAGTGAACTTAGTGGGGATAAGTGTAGTACCCGTGGGTTTTTTGGTTGGGCTTTTTCTAACAGTTCCTCTGAGGTTCTATATTCGGATGAGCATAAATGGCCCACGAGCCGCAGGTTTCCCTTGCCCGTCATCGTGGGTGGGTGTTTCCTGAGACTTGTGTTTTGACACGGTGGCGGGAGCACGTATAGCGCTACCTAGGTGTCGACCTGGTAACACAATCGCATTGCGCGTGGAAGAAGCACGGGAGTTGCGTATTCGTGACCGACTCTTGTTTTTTGGTTTGTTTGTTTCTTCACTCCATGTCGTTTACATTCCAGTCAACCGTCTACTTGTCTCCTACACAAGTGAAGGTATCACGATGCAGCGGCCGAAGCGCAAAGCCTCCTGGGAAGTGTAGTCGACTGGCTTCAACAGTCATGTTCGCGGAGGAATAACACGGTGTAGCCCCCCTCACGGCGCACCGCATCTCGCTTTTTCCATGGACAACACGTCCATCATAACACAGGTTGCAAATCCCAAAGAGGAGGAAAGCATTTGCGCCAGTCAAGACAAAGGTAAGACGTACATGTTTGATTTATTATGACACGCTTCCATGTTATTTCCCCCACCCCCCCTCACCGTGTGTAAAATATTGCACGGTGCAGAGGACACTGAATACTGCGGTAGCAAATGCTCGGCCGATACAAGCGCCGCTGTTGATATGTAGCACCCCCGCCCCCCACGTTATATAAACGATTCACCCCAAATACGCTGGATTTGAACGATTTCTGTCATGTTTCCTCGCGTGATTGCACATCGCTGCTTCCTTTGCAACAGGGGGCGGGTACTTTCTGTCTTTGTTTGTGTGGTTTACGGACTAAACATTGTTGGATTTACCTCGAGAACGGAGCAAAATCAAACAAGTCGACACACAATACAGTTTAGCGATCAAAATACTTACTCCTCTGTGCTTATTGTTTTTTTCTTCTTTTTTTTTTGGTAGCCTGCAAAATGAATAGCAGCATTCTTTTCGGCAGTTTTTGGCAGAGCAGTGGATAAAAGGCGCCCCCTCCCTTTTTTTAATACATAAAATTCAAACTTATGTCTGCATCCATCCATTTTCTGAAGGGCTTGTCCTCATCTATCTCGAGGGTGAGCCTCGCTGACTTAGAGTGAACAAGCATTCACGCTAACATTCGAACCTGTCAGATGCATATTTTTGGAATGTGAAAAGTGGAGTAGCCATAAAAACTTTGGAGCAACATGCACACTCCACGCAGATTCCAAACCAGAACCTGAGAACTGCAAGGCAGAATTGCTAGCTACTCGATAATTCTGTTTTCTCTTTTTTTTTTTTTTTTTATGGGGCGGGGGTCTTGAGTTACAAATACAGTAAAAAGTTGAGTTTGAGGCGCTATCTTTGGTAGCAGCACATTTCACAACGCCACCATAGTGAAAACATATTTATTTTCTTAAAGCTTTATAGTTCCCTCAAGATCTTTATTTCCACTGCCTGCCAAAGTTTTCTTTAACCCTAAATATAAAACAAAGGGAAGTGCTCGTTGAGTACTTAGCCAATGCACATGAACGTTGACTTCCGAAAGCCTGCTGGTTTACGCTACAGGCCGCTGACAAAACTGGCATTGATGTTGCCGTTTCTAGAAACCCTTCAACGAGTAATTTGTTGACACACAGCGCCAGCAGAGAGACCATGAAATATGCAAAGTATTCTTTATGCTCTGCAGAAGCTTCTTTTCCAAATCAAATCTACATGACGTTTTTTCAAGACAGAACACAAGACAAAGGCAGCACTCTCGATGTGCTAAAAATTGCATTTGCCAGCAGTAGTCCAGTGCCGCTCAAGACACACATTTTAGCATAAAATACAGCATGTAGCTGCTCTGAAATGAAGCATAAATAATTCTCCCCCCTTGTGCCTCCAAGGCCACGGGTCCCACACAGCCCATCCCCGTGTGGGCAAAAAGGTCACCCTTCAGCAGTGAATCAGTGTCATGACTCTGCAAATTCTCTCTTGGCGTCCCTTTCCACCTTTTGCTCCGGCGCCCCGTTCCGCATGACGCAAGGGTGTGTAATAAGCGCACCTTCGCACCGGCTTCAAAGGGCTTCTTCTCGTCGAGAGGCTTTCGCTGTGATCGCGCCGCGCGCAGATAGCTCAGAGTGGATGAGCCACCTACTCCCATCGGATTAGCTTTTTAGCTCGTGCCGATGATGATGGCGGACCGTGCTAATGCTTTGGGCCATTTTAGGGCCCCGTCCATTCGAAAGGCGAGCCCCGTTCAAGATGGCTTCTTGCAGGTCAAATCTGCATCGTCTTTTCACCTCCCGTCACACTTTTCAATCAATCCTCAGTTTCAGGGGAGCGAAGCATTTCAAAGGATATCGGATTCCACCTGTGCGAAAAGTGGTCACAGCCGCGCATGGAGACGGGGGCAAGAGTGCCAGTTGATTTGAAAGCTTCTCCAACAAAGTGAGACGCCCGCTTTGTTGTTCTGCATTTGGGGCCTCCGAATAGTCGTGGGCTTTTCATCACGTGCGCTTCCCTCCAGGCGTCAAGCGCCGCGGCTGGCGAGCAACTTCACAGCCCGCTTGCGCAACTGCAGCGGCGCCGTCTCGTGGCGCTCATTGTTTCTTTGCCGAGCTCTCGGTGTTTTCATTGCGAGCCCCTCCGCCCCTCCGCTCGTCATCTCCTTCGTAGCGGGCGCTCGAGAAGCAGCTGTCGGCCCCCCGCCGACCTCAATTCTACTACTTGCGGTGGAAGTCTTCTTCCGACGCGCCTCTCCGGCTGTACTAGACTGCCCCCCGGTGGCCAGTGCGCTCCCATCAGAAGGAGCGGTCGCAAAAACGCTTTGGTTTCAGCCCAAATCTGCCGTGTTTTATTTTGCCGTTTGTTCGGGACACTTTGCGCACAGCCGTGCCGTTTCAAAGCGGCCCTGTTTTTCCATTTGCATTATTAACGCAGCGGCTCTCGCTGCCACCGCCACGCGCCCTCCGGGTACTGACCTCTTTACCCGCTTGGCCGCTCGACCGCAACTGCCAGGCCCCAAAATACGGTTGTCGCGGCCAGCCCCGCGAAAGGGCTTGCTTGGCGAGGCCGCAAGATGGAGGCAAAGTGCCTCCCACGGAGAGGGGCGGAATGGATGGACACCCGCGCCCGCTCCCGGACGCTTGGCCTCCTGGCAGCCCGGTCAACCGCATGCCGTGTGGGGCCACGGGGACGCCTTCTGCTCCTGTTGTCGTCCTTTTGCCCTCACCTTTGCCTGCGTGGCGTCCACATTTGTTGGATGGGTTTGTTTTTTTTGTTGTTTTTTTTTTTCACGCCTCGCCTCCATTTTACCCCCCAACTTTCTGTTCTAGTCTCCCAGTCCAACGGCAGCCTCAAGAAGCGGCGCAGTCGGAGCATCTTCAGCCCGTTCTTCTGCTGCTTTCGCAACTACAATGACTACCGCGTGGAGCCGCCGCTCGCCAACAACAAGACGCGCGCCCTGCCGCCGCCGCCGCCGCCGCCGCCCGAGGAGAACGGCGCTCCTCTGAAGGTGAGAAGTGTTTGCTCTCTGCTTGACACTTCCTGTTGCTGCGGTCCTGTGACTTCGCCACCCTCCCCGAGCCCCCGTTTGACCAGTTGAGCGCGTACGCGCGGTGCCAAAATCGCTGGCGACGGCGCAAAAAGCCCCCGAGGGAGCGACCAATCATTTGGCCGTCCCCCCTCGCGTTTACCCGAAACATGTCTCGCGCCCAGGAGGTTAGCAACGCGCCGGCCTTTCACCTCGCGGTCGCCAAAGTGGAGCCGGTGCCCCCCGCCCCCCAGCGCATGTTTGTCCAAGTCCAGTGGGGCCGCGTTTGTCGTCGGCAGGAGCGCCGCTCGTTTGGTATTGACGTGCGGGCCTCTCCCTTTCCCTTTCTGTGCATTTGTCGATGACGATATCGATGTGGTGGCAGTGATTTTTGTTTGCTTTTGTGTTTCTTGGCTGCCGCTCACCGCTCTGGTCTCCTTGGGGGTCTGCGTTGACCTTCTCCAGTGCGAGCGGGCGCAGGCGGACTCCATCCCCGGTGTACGTACCACAGCCTTACTCCTGTGACGACGACCATTGTTGTGCTTGTGCCGCTTCAGGGCGCGCGTTGCCACCCGTCCGTCCCGATCCGTCGTCTTCTGTCTTTGTTGACGACCGAATCGGCACCATGGCTAGAAAACGAGCACCAAGATTAGCGGAGCTGGGACAGGATGCTTTGGCCTCGGCGGGGGGGGGGCTGCACTGCAACTCGGTGCCAGTGTACTTAGGAGGGGATGGTATCGATTGCTTTTCCTTTGAGCCCGACTGCTGTCCGGCTTCACCGCAAATGGGATCTTCTTCCAAGACTTGATGAAATGTCATCATCTGTCTCGTCCACTCCAATCGGTTGCCGCATCAACGACTGCTGTCCTCTTTCTTTCTTTCTTTCTTTCTTTCTTTCTTTCTTTTTTTCTTTCTTTCTTTCTTTCTTTCAAATGCTTTTCTGACTCTGATGCGCCATCGTGAAAATGCAGCTTGAGCCTGTCAATCACGTTCATTGCATTCAACGCCATAGCATTCCCTGTCATGATTGCGAAACTGTAAAAAAATAGACTCAAATAAATCCTTCTGAGATTCCTGTATTGCACAATGTGTGCGCGCTCCCCCCCCCACTCCCCCAATGGGGCTGTACCATCTGTCCCATCACGCTTGTCTGTCAGTCTGCGGCCTATTTGGCAACAAACCCCACCGGAGCTGCGCTTTTTTTTCTTTTCTCTCTCCCTCTCTCTTCAGTCCCCGAAGGCGGCACAGGCAGAGTCAACACGAGGTCACTTCAAGTGGCCACTTTTGACAAGCGCTGGAAGCTTTGGTGGCTGGATTGGGAGGCACGCTTGAGTCCGAGTCGATTGGCACATTGATGACAAGTGTCCCCTTTGGGACTTTGTTGATGAGATTTCTTTTTGGAAAAGGGCCTCTCAACGAAGAGCTTCCACTCGTTTCTCTGTGTGGTTTGTCAGCATGTGACAGTTGCTTCCGCTGATGAAACGGCGTCTAATTCATTCTCGTGTGTGTGTTGCCTCAACAGCCCCCGGCCAAGTTCCTCCTGCCCGAGGTCGGTATAGCAGACTGCGGCAGGAACTGCGTCGTGATCGACCTGGACGAGACTCTGGTTCACAGCTCCTTCAAGGTATGCTCCGTTCACGGGAGTCTCGGATGGAAGCGGCACCGGTGAAGACGGGAGGGAAGCAAAGCCAAACAATGTCAACGCCTAACTTGGATTTGGGGGCCAAAACAATCCGTTGAGTCGAAACGACGACCGATCGTTGACCTTGACGGCAATAGTGTGAGTTAGCGAGCAAGTTGTTTGCGCCAAAGGTTGTTCGACTGGCAGTGTGCCACCCATTAAAAATGTGGCAGAGCTGATTTTCAGATTGTGTCGAGGTGCCCAACTTAACTTTTGTGGTTGTTTGTGCCGGTGAAATGTGCACTCCAGTTTTGTCTCCGCTGCGGATGGCGGAGAAACGTGTCCGCGCGCTGTCGCGGGTCCACCCGTGAGTCACGCACGCGCAAGCTATCGACGGGCAGGAAAGGCAAGGCGCCAAGTGACTGACGGCACTTGGTAAATGAACAGCAAATGCTTTGCGGGCCACGCTTTGCATGGAAGCCCGAACCTTCCCGTCGATTGGTGTCCTGTTGGCCAGCTTGAAGGCGTGCGCGCGCGCGCGCTGGACCGTCGCCACCCACATGTGGACGCAACGGCGGATCTAAAAATAGCTGCCGGGTTACATAACGCGCGTGTGGAGACTGAAGCGGTGTGTCGTGTGGGGGCCGCGGATACCGAATGTGCTTCAGATATTATGGGGGCTGGGGGGGGGCATCGGTCAGAATCCAATTGGCCCGTTCTCCCGACGCAAAGGCAAAAGTGAGTCGTTGTAGACGTTGTGGCCGTTTGAAAACGTCTTTGGCTTGACATGTCTCCATTTAGTTTGGCTTGGCTTCTATTGCGGTCCGTGGGTTCACAGTGCAAAGCTACTGGCTCCGGCCTTCCTGTGTGGCGTTTGCATGTTCTCCTGCACGGGTTTTCTTCGGGTACTCGGGTTTCCTCCCACATTCCCAAAACATGCACGGCAGGCTGTTAACTAACAGACTATTGATTGATCCTTATTTTCTAGGACTTGGTTTCCTTCAAAAAAAAAAAAAAAAAACCTACCCCAGATATATGTACCAGATTGGTTCAAATGTATTTCATGTATTAGGGATGCTGACACAAGGTAGGATGACTGTACTTGTGCCCCCCCTCCCAAAAAAGGGCTCCCATCCAATCTCTTCTTTTCATCTCGCGCCCGTCCGTGCACGTTCCCGCGCCGCGTCTCCTCCGTTTCCTCCTCGCTGGCGTTTCTCACGTTGCCCCGCCCCGCCCTCGTCACGCCTGTGTGATTGATCGGCTAACGTGAGGTCTTGTTGCCTTGTGTGTGCCCCGCAGCCCATTAGCAACGCAGACTTCATCGTTCCGGTGGAGATCGATGGAACTGTTCATCAGGTACGCGCGCGCTCACGTGCACGACAAACACATTTTGTGGTTTTCCCGCCATGCGCTGAGACAAAGTACAGCAGACACGTTTATTCCAAGTGCATCCATGGATAAGCGCTTCAACTCGCAACTTGTCAGGGAGCGTGGATTGATTTCCTCATTTTGCTCTGTTCATGTACACCAACTCTTGATTTATTTTATTTTTTTTCCAAAATAGTCGTGTTTGGTTCTTTCAAATGGCATGATGTTTGATTCGTCATTTAGATGTCTGCTTCTTGTAATTGTTTGTAGCAAAAAAAGAATCAAGTTTTGTGTTTTTAAACTTTCTTTTTTAATTTGAACTTTTATTTTTTATTTTGTTTTGGGTCACTCTTCACTTCAATGAATCGTTTCCATTTTATTTGAACTTGAAATATGTGGTTTGTTTTTCTTTATTTACAAACCATTGACATTGTTTATTTTTGACTTTAGTCTTATTTTGAAATTATTTTTCTCATATTTTAAAAATGTGTATATTTAATCCAGTGTATTTTCAGGATCTCATATTTTTCATCTTAATCGATTTTATTTTACTCTTGCTCAGTTTCGTGTATTTGCTCTCATGTGATTCTTTTACTTTTCATGGTATTTTATACATGTTTTAGTTTACATGATTTGTAGTTGTTTACTATTGCTCATTGGATTTGTTTTTCCTCTTTTCTGTGTTTTAAAATCCTTTTTCCCCCCCCCAAAAAATGATTCTTAATTTGATGTCTTCATCATGCAGGTTTTAAATTATGATCATTTTTTTACATGTATTATTTGAGCACATTTTTAATTCACGTGCTCTTATTGTGATTTTAGTTCTGCTATGTTTTGAAATTCAAGCGAACCGCTCCCGAAGCACCGTAGGATGACAGGCGGCGTGAGGAGCAGCCGGCCGTCGACGCGCGGCTGCGACCTGGTTCAAGTAATCCAGGATAGGCTTTCTGCCTCAAACTCGGCCTCTTCTCGATTACTTGCGCTCGGGAGCAGCGGCTATTCGCCGGAGGACACCTGAAATGTCCGACATTTAGCAAATCCAGATCCACATTCCCAGTTATGGTGCAAAATGTGATGGGGGTTTAAAAATAATACAGCTATCTGTTTTTCAGGTGTATGTGCTGAAGAGGCCTCACGTGGACGAGTTCCTGCAGAGGATGGGGGAGCTGTTCGAATGTGTCCTCTTCACCGCCAGCTTAGCCAAGGTCAGCGCAAACAGTAGCCTCACAAAGACGTCTGGAAAAATGTTACCGTCTCATTCCTTTATCTTTTTTTTTTTTTTTTTTGAATGCCTTAATCCGGCCCATCAATATTCACAAGGACGGTAATATTTATGATGTTAGCCATATTTTGGCGGGATTTGAGGTCGACTGTTCAAATTGGACATTTGGAAAATCCAGAAAAAAAAAAAATCAAGATTCAGGAACAACTTTAAAAATACTTTGCTAGTCGTACTAATTTCAAATGCTTATGGTTCGCTAGTTTTTATTTTTTTTTGTAATTGGACACAGCTGTACAAAATATTTAAAAAAATCTCGCTTCCAAAATGTATTAAAATGAGTTAAAACTGCAATCTTCAACATCCAATTTTTAATTCCATTTTTTGGGGGGGATTTTAATCCTGAGTGGGGGAGAAACGGTGCCATCTGGCGGACAAATGACAGAAACGCCTTCCATTGGAAAGCCAGCCAGCAAGCGAAGCGAGAAAGAGACGTGGGCCGAGTTCAGCCTTTTTTCGGGACAGCGCTGAAGCACAGTGGACAGCTTTCCATGTTGTCGGGTGCCAGGGCGCACGGAAGGCCAAATGTCTGACTCGGTGCGCGTGCGGCCTTTTTCCAGTACGCGGACCCCGTGGCCGACCTCCTGGACCGCCGGGGCGTGTTCCGCGCTCGTCTCTTCAGGGAATCCTGTGTGTTCCACAGAGGAAACTACGTCAAAGACCTCAGCCGGCTGGGCCGGGAACTCGCCAAGGTCATCATCGTGGACAACTCGCCCGCCTCCTACATCTTCCACCCCGAAAACGCCGTGAGTCGATCGCACGTGTCGACCAATGGTGGGCCACCAGAGTGACTGGAGGCTTTTGATTTTCGGGGGGGTGGGGGCCCATTCCGATATTTGGCAGAGTCGCGCTCTCCTCGCCATTCGTTTCAATTCTCGAGAAGGAATCCAACAACTCCTTTTTGGGGTGGAGGAGAAGATTGGACGCTTTTGCTTGTCTCTAGCAGTTGTTGAACTTTTGTCTTCCTTTTACGTTCTCATCTGTTAATGTGTAAAAACAAACCCAAAAAACCGAGACGGCGAGCGAACCAGTCAAGAAAAGTCTGTCCACGAGACTTACTTGATGAAGTTCTCTTGCCCTTCCAAGTCTTCCAAGGCTCCAGCGTTTGGAGACCACTCCCAGTCGTCTATGAGCTATTCGGAACCAGCTTCGACCAGAACTTTTTTTACACAGGAGAAATACGTCAAAGATCTACTCTTGCCAACAGATGCGCTTACATTAACGCGAAACGATCCACCAAAAAAGGAGGTCTTACTCTCACTTTTTTTTTTTTTAAACTCCCAAAGTTGTCAGTTTGCACTATGACGGGCAATAAGAAGCAGACTGATTGATGATCAAATATGAACTGCTTTGCCCTTTTTCAATGAACACATCAAGCTCAGGAAATATGAATGTGGACTGTCGTGACCGATGGTGAATCACTGGGTCTTTTGTTTTTTGGGGGGGGGTGTCGCTCAGGTGCCGGTGCAGTCGTGGTTCGACGACATGGCTGACAAGGAGCTCCTGGAGCTGCTCCCCATCTTCGAGGGCCTCAGTAAAGAGGACGACGTTTACAGCCTCTTACAGAGCCTGAGGGACAGGTAGCAGGGGGCCCCAAAAGCACCCCACCTGCCCCGCCCCCCCAACAAAAGACTCCCATGTTTCTAAGGAGACGACGACGAAGAAGAAGAAGACATACTTAAAACAAGTACTTTTTCTATCAAATTCATATTTTAGTTACTGGGGGAAAAAAGTCTTTGGGAGTGGGGGAGGGGCTTGTTTCTTTTTCTCGTGCAAGACGTTCCTTGGTCTTCTTTCAGAATGAAGTGCCTTCATTGCTGTGCTGGTTTCCTCATGTTGGGTAGGGGGTGCACTTTATGACCCCAATAACTCCCTCATCTACCCGTCTCGCTCTATTCC
>CAAKHF010007214.1:44047-63101 GCA_901007745.1 Hippocampus kuda
AAAAGGGGAAAGTCATGACGCAGATAGCGCTCGACATGCTAGCGGCATTCACCCTCCCGCTCCCCAAGGAGCCTCGCACCGGAAACGAGTCCAAAGACACCGGAAAGGAGAAAAGGACTCATTGGGCGGGGCTTCCGACCTTTGCTTGCCACCGAGTGGCTCACACAAAAACCTTTTGCATTGCAGTCGTAGACTTCGTGTGGTCAAATACGACACAAAATGCTTTTATCCAAATACAAGCCAAAAAAAAGGCACAACCACTTTTTATTTTGACGTGCACCCTCCCATCTCCAAAATGCACTTGGGACAAACAAAATGATCCCAAAAGAGTTCAATCCCTTTATGTGACGTCAAACTGACAGAGAGAGAATGAATGAAGGCCAAAATGTGGTCACTTTGATCCCAACTTCTGCACAGATGACAACAAAATACAACGAGCCGAAAATTGGGAGGAGCGTGCAAGTTGGGCGGAGACAAAGGGAGCTTGGGGGGGGGGGCGTGGCGGGCTCGTTACCGTTCTGCACGCAGGTGAGCGGCAGGCAGTACTGGCCAATGAGATCGTTGGCCGACGTGGCGTCGTAGTCCTCCACCACCAATCGCAAGATGGCCAGCTCGGGAACGTGGACGTGGAAGTCGAAGCGCTCGTTCCACGTGGGGTTGAAGCCTGCAAGCAGCCCGACGGAACACGCGTCACCACAAACGCCACCAAACGCGAGTGAGCGGCGCGGGCTCACCGTTGTTGTCGATGCGGTGCGTCTCCTTGCTGGCGTTGTCGGCCCGCACGCCGTACACCTCCACCCTCACCAGGGGGTCCACGATGGATTTCTGCTTGTCCACGTTGAGCTTGGGCAACTGCTGGGCCGAGATCACCTGCGAGGTAAGCCCCAACGCAAGCCGCAGTGTCATCCAAGCGCCATTCGCTCCCGCTGTCCCAAAATGCAATTATTTTTTGTGGGGGGAGGGGGGGGTGTATGCATGAGTGCGCGCCCGACCATGACATGGAGGCTCTTCTTCCTCAGCCAGGGTCCGAAAGAAAGGTCGTTGGGGTCGAAGCGCGAGGCGGCATCCCTTTGGAAGCGCGGCTTGAGGACGTAGCCGCACATGCCGTTGGCGAGGAAGCGGCCCTGGTTGATGTGCATCTCCTTGCCCGGCGTCTGGAAGTTCAGCGCCACTGCCGAGACAACGGCCGCGTCACTCGTGTTGCCGGCGGGGGGGGGGGGGGGGGGACGCCCGAGCGGGGGCCCGCGCACCTATTTGGCAGCCGGCGTTCCACATGGGCACCGGGTTGTAGTTGGACGAGTCGGTCCTGGAGCCGGCCGGGTAGGTCCGGCTCAGCTTGTCCACGTTGTGGCGCGTGAAGGCGCCGGCTGCAAGGTCACAAGGCGTCTCGGGTCAAGGGGGAGGCGCTCGCCCACGCTTTCGGGCCACCCAGTCCTTTTATGTCGGGCTTTTCCCAAGACCCCGAGGCCGCCACCCGCGCGCTCGACCCAGAACGCTTTCCACAGGAAAAAGAGAGCGACGCGTGCGCGCTGACCAATCTGTGCGACGTTGAGCAAATTGCCACATTGGAGGTTTTGGATACACGTGTGTGTGTGTGTGTGTGTGTGGGAGCGAGATGATGTGTCTGTGCAACTTAGCAGCGGCTAAATGGGGCGTTTCTGAGAATGCGTCGGCCAAACGGCCGGCTCCCATTCCGAAACACTCGGTGTTGGCTTCAGCCATTTTGTTGTTGCTGTTAATTGTTTGGGCCACCGGTCTGACCTGTTTTAGCCGCTAAGAGGACAACGCCAAGGTCATGGCGCTGACCCGTGTCTGGACTTGTCTGTCGACTGCCGGCGATGGTGTCGCGAAGGCGCGCTGGTCTTGCTAATCCCCGCTTTTGCTTTTGAACTTACAGGCGCTCTCGGCCAGGTTGAAGGCTTTGCTCTCCTTGAAGGAGGACATCTCGTTGAAGTCCAGCTTGTCCCGAGCGTGCTCGAAGCCGTTGAAGTGGACGCTCTTGCAGTAGACCACCACGTCGGAGAGCTCCCTGGCCAGCCGGATTTTGGACTTCTGAGGGGAAACAGCGGTGAGGTGACGCGGCATTTTCCTTTGATATCGCAACGCGACGTGGGGTTTTGTTCTCACTCTCTGCAAATCGTTGACCATGACAAACATAGCTAGCGTCCTAAAAAAACACTTCCCCCCCCCTCCCTCGTAAGATGAACAAAATGATTTCCTGCATAGACTTGGAAAAAAAAAAAGTGTTCTACTCTGACACGCGTGTCTTCCAATCGGAGATTTCGTGTCTTGTGGCCTTTTTTTCCTCCTACGATGCTTCCTCCCTGCCCAGCATTTCAAAAATGTGAACTCCTCTCTTTCTTCTCCAAAAACGACGAGCCTTTCTCCTCGCGATCATCAGAATCATGTTTTCAAAAATCGAAAGGGAATCCGTTTCCCTCCCTCCCTCCCTCCCGGTGTCTGTCGTCTCATGACCATTTTTGAAAGTGATTTTCTTTTTCTGCTCACGGTCCGTTTTCTTTCTCCTAATAGTACGTTTCTCCACGTTGTTCTCATCGATCCGCATTTTTCTCGTCGATTTAAGATTTCTTTTTTTTTGTGGGGGGGGGGCTCCTATTAGATAGAAGAGCAGCTTTTGCTGCCGACGGCGTGCGTTTTGCCAGACCTTTTGGGGGCTTTTTTGACCGTCTTCTTGCTCGGCCGCCTCGTCCTCCTCGGACACGGTGCCCTCCGCCATTGCGCCGTTGCGGTCGTTGAACGCGGCGCTCAATTTGTGCAGGGACTTTCCCTTGATCAGGAACTTGCCCTTGAGCTCCTGCGGAACACCACAGCTGCTGGGAAAGCCGCCTCCAAACAAAACCGGCAAGCCGCCGCGCGTCGGCTACGCTCGGCGGAAGACGACGGACGGAAGGGGCGACCCTCGCCGTCCGGTCTTTGGGCCCATCCCGAGCGTCCGAGCGCAACGTCTCCGAGGGGCCGAAGGGGGCGTCTGCGCACCTCTGGCGAGGGGAAGGCGGCGGGCAGCAAGTCGCCCAGCGGCTCGGTGACCAAGGCGTCCCCCAGGATGGAGATGATGTAGTGGGCCATCAGCTTCTGCTGCTCCACGCTGCAGTGGTTCTCCAAGGACAGGATGACCGGGTAGTCCGACGTCTGCGCGACAAACGGACGCCGCGTGAGCGCGCCGGCAAAATCGATCGGCGGCGCGGGGTAAGAGCGCCCTCATGAAAAGGTTTGCAAATGGCACGGGAAGGCCTCCAAACTGGCCCCAAACGCCCGCCACTGTGCGTGCGGCAAAGTGCAGAAAGGCCCGCGGCCGCACTCGGGTTGAGTTCGGCAAACGTCCGAACGCTCGAGTCGCGAAATGCGCCGGCCGGCTGTCAAACAGCGGCGAGCCATCGCCCCGCGCCGTTGCGTCGACGCATGCCCTCGGCCCCACTCGAAATCAAGTGACATGCCGGGCGTGAACCAGCGGCTCGCTTCAAGTAAACGCCCGTCGCTCGGCCGCCGAGTCGGCAGGCGACGCTGGCCGCGCACCTTGAAGGCGTAATCTTTGATGGCCTGGATGGCGTCCCTGAACAGGATCTTGGAGGTGAGCGTGTAGCCGTGGTAGATGACGGGCTCGCCGTTGGCGCCGTCCCAAGAGTCCAACTCCACGCAGCGGCAGCTCTTCATCAGAGCTCTGAAAAGAGAAAGAAAAAAAGAAAGCTTACTTGCGAGAAGTTCTCGGCACTCGCTTGAGGCCTTCCTTCAAATGGATTCCCGCGGTGGAGGAAGTCAACGGCGAGCGAAGGTGACTTCAGATGAGCGCCGCGCGATACGCAAAGTAAAAGCGGCTCTCGGCTGAAATGTCTCTGGACCGGCGGGAGATACTGGACCTGATGTAGCCTTCGGTGCTGCTGGGTCCTTTGAGCTGGTCGTGGGTCAGATAGGTGTTGTGCGAGGACGAAATGTAGTAATGGTTGAGGGGCTGCGTCATGTCCTGGCAGACGCTGTCGTGGGCCGGCTTGAGGATGGAGCAGTCTTGGTGCTGGAGGTACATCTGGAAGCCGTCTTTGCTCATGCGCTTATTCTGTTTGGCTGAATGGAGGAATCAATCCGTGCGTGCGCGCGTGCATAAATAAGGACGGGGGCGGGGGGCCCACCTGTTTTGTCCATCTCGTATTTCTCCATCAGCTGGAGGGCGTCGGCGGCGGTGGCGCTCTCCCTCTGCTCGTTGAGCAGGAAGTCCAGCAGGTCGCGGACGCTCATCTGGCCGTCCGTGCGAGCGTAGTTGCCGTAGATGACGTCGATCTCCTCCCGGTGGGTCAGCAGCTCGTAGAAGGTCTCGATCTCCGAGTCCTCCAGGTAGCCCGACTCGGAGCGGTCACATTTCTGCCACACACGCAAGGCGGCTTCCAGCCCGAGCGGGACGGCGAGCGACGGGCGCGGCGCGGCGCGGCGCGGGGCACCCACCCGAAAAAGTTCTTCGGCGTAGGCGTCGTCCACCTCGATGTTGACGTGGCGCAGGAAGCGCTTCAGCTCCTTCAGGTTCATTTTGTTGTCGGCGTTCTTGTCCGCTCTGCGCATGCAGTCGATGATCCAGCTGGCCGTCGGATGCAAGGATTTCATTGCCGCGGCCATGTGCGCCCCCCCCCCTCCCCCCGAGGGCCATTTTTCTCAAGGATACTGCTCGCTCTTCTGTTGGCGGCTCAGGTTGCGCTGGTTGTTCAAGACCTTCTCAAAGCTCTTCACCCACTGATCGGCCTCGTCCCGGTCGCTCGCCATCAGGTCCAGGACCTTCTTGCGGCCCTTGAACACGATGGAGAAGCAGCGGTCTTCGTCGCCCGGCTCGGTGTGCTTGTTCAGGCCCTCGGACCGGCGCCCGTTGCGCACCGAGTCGATGTCGTCCACGGAGACTGCGCGCGGAAAGACGGGAGCTTGTGGTGGGATGGCTACTTTAAGGCGAGCCAAAGTCCATCTCACGCCCCCACCCCAAAACCAGCCCGCTTGCGGATGTCGCCGACGTGGAGCCCAAATGGGAAGACGAGGAGTCGCTGCTGGTGCGCCAAAACACCGGCGACATTTGGGGACAAGAGAGTCGCGCTCGCAGCGCCACATGCGACTGCGGACCACGAAGAAGATGTCTCGGCTGCGAGCGGCCAAGAGATCTGCGTGCTCGACGGGCAAAAGCGCAAAGCGACGGCCAAATCGAAGCGCTGCGCTCGCTTTGCATGACTTTGCACGCAAGCTTGGACAAATGGACGGCACGCGCCGCGGGCCACGAAAAGGGGCCCGGATGGCTGCACATTCAAGATGGCGCCCGCCGGGCTCGCCGGGCTGGAGACAAAAAGGCGCCTGCTATCGGACTGAAGCGCGGCGGCGGGGACTTCCTTCCTGGATCGGGACAAGATCTGCCCGCAGCTCAGAAAGCGCTCGACGAACAGGAAGGAAGGCCTTTTTTGGGTCTCTTATCATGGCTGCGACCTTCCGCTCTAGCGGCACGCGACACCGCGTGGGGAGCCACGTTCATGTGGTTGCGTGGTGGGGGGGGGGGCAGGATGTGGGCCAGAGAGCACAAGGAAAGGGCCCAAGGGGCCCAAGGGGCCTCCGCTGCTTTGCACTTTGGGAGATTCTTTTTCACCCCTCAAACCGAACCGCACTGAAAACAAAGTCGGCATCCACTTTGGCGAGCAAAGTTAGAAGCCCCTCCTGACTCTGCTTGGAAAAGATGGGCGGGCCTCCTCTTCTTCTTCTTCGTTTTTTTTGGCTCGCTTTTTTCTTGTGGTGGAAACAGAACATGGAATGAGAGCGAATGAGAGAAGGGAGCTGAGCGCTACTCACACGTCTGCTTGCGCTTGAAGACCTTGTGGGACTGATGCCACACCGTCTTGCAGTCCTCTTGCAGCCGGTAGAAGCGGTTTTTCTGCCAGGAGCGGGACCGGACCTTGGTCAGCGTGCCGCCGACCAGCAGGAAGTTGAGATCCGGGTCGCCGTCCAAACCTGGCGGGGGGGGAAAAAGGCCCGACAATGCAAACGGCTTTTTGCTCGGGGTGACGGACAACGGCAACGCTCGGCCCACAGTCCGTCGCCTGAGCCGAGTGGTCGCGCCGCCCGTTTGTGCTTTTCTGACTTTTCTGGCTTGATTGGTTTGTTTAGTTTTTTTTAATCCCCTACAAAGACACCGGAGGAGGAATCGCACACTTTCGATCCAACTCAGCCCAAAGCCTTTTTTACGACGTCTTGATGTTTTTTTCGATTTGTATTCCACTTTGAAACCTTCAAAACAATCCTTGAGACGAAAAAAAAAAAAAGGGAGCTCCGAAAATGTGATTTCACTGCAGTTTCCTCATTGAAGGAAGTTCAGTCACAAGTAGGGCCGCGTTGCCGCCCCCAAAGTGGCAAGGGCAACCAACGGAAGCATTGTTGCTCTCTCTGCTCTTTTCGCCTGAACAATTTTCACTGCCGCGAACGTGCATGAAGCCAGAGCGGACCGGTCGCAGGGAACATGGCGACAAACGGCCTTCCTCGCTCACATGGACGCCGGTGGAGAATTTACAGTCCGATTATTGGAAGTGAAGCGGGGAGTCTTAGACGTGTCGAAAAGAAAAAAAAAATCAGGCCAAGGTCAATTCCTTGCCGACTTTTCCCTCGCTGCGTCATGTTGTCTTCAAAGGCGGAGTCGTTTGACTTTATTGTACTTTTATGAAAGCACGTCTACTCGTCTGACAGTCAAGATGTGGAAAGTAATATTGGAAACATGACCTGCACGTGCATGGAATGATTGATTTGATGGACCGTATTTCTTTTGATCCAAGGTGCCGACTGAGCCAGAGATTCCCGTCCGTGCATTTTTTTTCAACGGAGTGTGCGGCTTTCCTGCTGGCTAAAAGGGCAACGTTCGGTCGCAGCTGACATTTTCCGTTTGCTTGTTTCGTCTTGAAACGCATCCTCACGAGCTACTGCGTTTATTTAGGCTCGTAGAAGTCGCGTGCATTCTGTCACGCACGACGCAATTTCGTTGCGGTAGCGCCCCCCCCCCGCCCCCGTTTAAAAAAAAAAAAAAAGCAGCCTGCAATGCTTGTAAATGGAGATGTATTTGTTTTGGTTTGAACAAGAGCCATTTTGGGAAAAGCAACGCCCCGAGGTCAACGTGTGCTTGGACTCGCTCGTGCCTCGTTTTATGACAGCGGTCTGAAGGTCTCTCGGTCGCCTTGAAGAACCCGTGATCGAGGCCAAACTGCGCCTTGCCCACCCTGCTCAACCCGTCCCCTCAAAACATGTGGTTTCCTTGAACCTGGGCGACTTGAAAAGCGACGCATTGCCGACGGAGTTGCGCATGTAGCGGGACGGAGAAGAAGAGGGCGGCTCGGCGGCAAGACGCGGCGCTCCGGGGCTCGCCACTCACCGAGAAGTTTGCCGTTCTCTCGGGCCGCTCTCGTCGCGCGCTCCCGCCGCGCCGGCTCCCCCGACGGGCTGGTTTTCGGTTTCGCTCTCGTTTCCCAGCAAGACATGGCGCGAGAAAAGCGACCGCGCGGCTTACGGTCGCGGATTCTTGGACCGCGGGGGCGTGCGGCAACGAAGAGCGTGTCCGAGAGTCACTGGGCGGGGTCCGAGTTGAGTCCTCGTCTCGTCGCCGCGATTCCGGGGGCGCCCACCCAAAAGTCTTGGAAAGTTGCGCGTCAGACGCAGGCTCGACCACGGGCGACGGCCTCGAGTCCACTTCGTATCAAGAACGTCAACGAGTCAAGCGTCGTGAGACCGAAGAGCAGACGAAGACGAGTCCCTTGCGATGACGACCGAAGGGCTCAAAAACAAACCAAAAAAAAAAAAAAACCCAAACCAAAACGGAACGAGACTAAAATCACCGTCACGAGACGGAAAATCGTAGCGGGCCACGAAGCATCCATGGAATTTTGTCTTCCATCTGCTCTGCCGCTCTCAAAACTTGTACTCCCCATCATGTCTTCAACTGCCTTGGCTTTCATTTCCCCCTCATATTTCGTCTTTTTGCTGTTGTTTATGCGTCTCGTTGACTGCAGTCGCAATCGTAAAGTTTGGACATGTTAAATGCGGGGCCAGGGCGGGAACAAGCGGTCACAGAAGCGGGTCATATTCGTCTTTTTCTTTTTATCTCCAATAGGCGACTGTTGTTTTATATCTTTATTACATGGAAACATTTTTAAATAGACAAATAAGCATAATCATAGAATCCACCAATGCCCATAAAATGCCCCTCCTTCTGCTGGGAGGGACGTGCTTAGACGTAATTATTCCACTTCAACACACACACAAAGGGGGGGACGACATCATTTTTGCGCTCGACACACCCAAAACCATGAAAAATCAAGCCTTTCTCTCTGCTCTCAAACACTGTGGTCTTGACGGTTAAATGTGTGAAACCACGCCCGGTTCAACTGTCGGCTGTCACGTGTCGTCAAAACTACTCGCACTGGAAATGGATACATATTTCTTATCCTTCTACACACGACGGCATGTTTGAGACACAAAACTATGTGAAAAAAATCCAGGGGCAGGAATATACGCCACTGGATTGTCATAGGGCTTTTCCACCTTGTGACAACGAGGCGCTCCAAAGTAGCCGCACCAGCACACCTGTCCGCACGCTGGCTGTTAAGTCGGACTTTGAAAGCCAAACAAAAAACCCTGCCCACTCTTAACCCAATCTCTGCATGACGTGCAAACACTCAGGGCCAACAACAAGGCACTCTAATGCAGCAGTACGAGCGGACGATCGGAAGGGACGGTGTATTTTTGAGGCGTAGACATGGCGAGCTAGCTTACCGCACGTGGGGATTGTGCTGGAAAAACTGCCGCCGCTGAGGAAGGTGCTAAAGTGTGACGCTGGGCCCGGTTTTAGCCCTCCCCGACCACGAAAAACTGTTTGAATGTATGTCCACACTTGAGTACGGCATTTTGACCTGTGCATTTGGAAGCAACTCCTTGGAATTTGCTCTCCGCCGTTGAAAATCTTGTCAACTCCCTATCATGGAAGCCACGGTGGAGAGGTACTCGAGCGCTTCGGTCCCTCCCCGGCACTCAGATTGACTAAGATCGCCATCACCCCCCTCCCCTCGCCCCTCGCCCACCCCTAAATGCCGACCCATGACCTTTGATGTCCCGGCAGCCTCCAATGGGCAAGCCTGCCGTGGGGTTGTGCGTGAGTGTACACAAAGTGCAAGCGGCTTGTAAATCCGTGCGCCATCCAACTCACTGTGCGTCCCGCCGCTGCCGTCGGCCTCCATTCCGCCTTGGCCCCCGAGTCCGTGCTGGAAGGCAAGGAGGGCAGGGCGAAAGTCCACCACAGCGTCCTCTTCCTCCTCCTCCTCCTCCTCCTCTCTAATCCCGACCGTAAAACTGGTGCGTGATACAGTATTGCGCTCTTTGGTTGACTTTCCCCCTCTCCGGCCGGCTCCTCTCTCTCCTCTCTCTCCGCTCTCGGCGGCGCAGCGCACAACTGCCGCCGGCCCCGTCCGCTCCAGATGGGCCGGCTTCAGTTCACACCCACTACTGCCGTGCCGGTCTGACAAGTACTTTCACGCATGGCGGAAGGGGAGCTCTCTGGAATTCAAGACATTCCAACATCGCCGAACGCGTTGCGACATGGGCGTGCACTTTGAGCTATCGAGGTTCTTCCATGCGAGGGACTTTTGTTTGCGCATGTGCCATTTCAGAAATGTCTATTCATGCATCAATGGTTTTTGGCTTTTTATTTCATTTCCACTTTGTTTCTTTGCGGAGTAGCACAACATGGAACATTTTTGGGAAGGGCGGGGCATGCTCCTCGGAACGCGGCGTGAATCATAAAGGTGACATCGGAACGAAAATTATAGTGGGGCAGCGCAGCGCCTCTGGAGCAGACAAGTGCCACCTTCGGTGTCGATGAAGTGCTGCCTCCACGTGTGAAAATACAGTCCGCTGGCTTTTATGTTTTTGGGCCTCGTACTGAGTCGTGGCACATTTGCACGAGATTGGACCCCCCCCCCAAAAAAAAGGCTGATTTAAAAAAAAAAAAAAAAGGATTTCAAGTCTTTTACAATTCGTGATTGGCGTGTGTTGATGAAAAACACAGCACAGACGACTTTAAAAGACGCCTGGGAACTGTTTTGAAAAGGGCGTCCTTTGGGCATCCTGTGTCGTCTTCAATGCCAAAATGCGGGCAAGTGCCAAGGTTGACCCAAATTTGAGCAACGGAGTCCCGTGTTTAGTGTCAACAGGTTGAAAAGGTCTGCTTTGTTTTTTTCAAGCACACTCCCACCTCTCACCTCTCGACATCACAGTCACAGCAATCAACAAGAAGCCTACAAAATACTCGAAAGGGAGGGGCCGGGGGGGGGTGGTGGTTGACAGTCACATATATTGGCAACACATCGCCAATATATGTGTTGTCATTTGCATGACCCAACTCGGTGCGGCTAGCTTCATCAGGAAACTGTTTTGGGTTGGGACAATTTGGGGGCTGGCCCACATTTCCGGGGCTATGCCTCCCCCTTTTGGTGGAAAGCAGCAGTGCTTGTCAAAACTACCGCGTTGAGTCAACCCGCGTTCATGTCGGCAAACCAAATTCGTCGCTTGTGCCACTTCAAATGAATCACAGCGCCAAGTCACGCGTTTCCCGCAGCTCAAAGTCTACGAGTAATGCAGGTGAAGAGCTCAAACGCGTCGACATTAGTGGACTGCTATTATTTCCCAGAATGCACTGCGCCACCGGCGACAAGACCTCCCCCTTGAACGCCTGTGAGTAGTTTCGTACATTTGTACACCAAAATTTGATTACAAATTGAAAAGCCCGAGTCTTCGAAACGACAAGAAAGCAAGACAGCATGTACCTTGTCATATTGTGACAAACCGCCCAAACAACGAGGCGAAATCTCAATCCATGTTTTTGTTGTGACCTTACATATTCGATTAAAACGTGTTATTTGTGATCTTTTTTTTTTTTTTTATGTACAGAACTGTGTGTCGTGATGCGAAGAAAAAGTGCAGTAAATGGCGGCCCTCGCAACCAGGTTGGTTTCCATGACGGCGGTTGTGACGTCACAGAATCAACACTCGACTTCAGCGTTCTCTATTGCACACATTTTCTCTCACTTTGGCTAGATTTGCTTCACTTTGCATTTTTTTTAATGGTAAACGTTATTATTTTTTTCTTGTATTTCAAATCAAATGTTTCTATGCCAATTTAGCATATGTAGCCAACTTGCTTGCAAGATGCTAA
Organism: Hippocampus kuda; assembly: GCA_901007745.1. NCBI lineage: Eukaryota > Metazoa > Chordata > Actinopteri > Syngnathiformes > Syngnathidae > Hippocampus > Hippocampus kuda. The sequence goes on from CAAKHF010007214.1 coordinate 55,263, forward strand.
CTCTGAAGTTTCATTGCTAGGTACTCGGTGAGACTTTTAGCAGTCAGCCATGCTGCCGGAGCAACAGGAACAAGGAGCCCAGCGACCATCTCGGTGTGATCCTCCCGTGGACAGTCACACCCCTGCTTCTGCAAAATCGCAGGTAAGCGAGCTTGCAGCGGTTCTCGAACCGGGGTCTCCTGTGAAACATGCTTTGTGGGTCCCCGAAATAATATGCAATAAATTCTGTTGAATCATGGGGGTGGGGGGGGGCAGCAAATGAATCTCTCTTTACAATTAAAAAGATAAGATCAGAATATCTTTTATTAGTCTGGCAAGGGAGAAATTCCCAATTCACAGCAGCAAAGGTGTTAAAGGAAGAAGTAGAAAAACAAGTAGGTCATGACTATTCAGATCAAAATAGTTCACATAACATTGAACGGTCCGTGGAGTCGCCATGTTTTTATTTTAACACCCTGTCGGGGTACTTGGAAAAATGTCTCCCTTGTTCAGGATACCTGGACCCAAAAAGATTTGAGAACGTCTCAGCCATGCGCGCGCGTGCACACGCATTGATGGATGCTTTGTTGATGTGTTTTGTGCAAAAGGACATTTCTCACGTGTTGGCCAGCACCTTCAAGGAGCTTTACACCAAAGTAACACCATGCAACCTTATGAAGGCAAAAGGGAGGAGCAGCTACCACGACAAATACGTGGACGAGCTCAAACGGGTAAAGAAAAGGAAAGAAAGCAACACGTCAGGCTGCTTGGGCTCTAACGGCATCTCCGAAAAGGTTCGGGCCGAATACAACCAGCGGATCAAAGAGGCCGATATGCTGGAGAGCCACGTCATCCAGGCCAGAGCTCGGGCGGCCTCCACCGAGCGACGGACGGCCGAACGGATGAAGGAGGACTTCAGGGACGTGCCCGATCTGCAGGGCCTGCCTCCAGGTCACCGCACGATTCAGCCGCTTCTCACTGCAGTTTGGCCTTTTGGCTCTTTCGAAATCAGGAGAGGGGTGTGGGCCAGATTCTGGGAAGGTGTCTGTCTGACCGCGTTGAAATGTGAAGAAGTTGAACATTGACGATTGTGGGCCCGCCTGGCCGTTTTCTGAGCACATTGGGGGAAAAAAAAAATCATTGGCTCATGATGGAAAGTGTCTGCTGACATGTCATTTTCAGTCAAGTCGGCGTTTATCTGGCACGTTGACGAAGGCCTCCTCCAAATCAACGACCTGATTTCGCCACTGGACTACTTAAAGCCGCAAAAAATTCAAATGAAGGCTCCGGCAGTCGGTACTTTTTTTCTCTGCCGACGTTGTGTTGACATGTTGATTGGAGTCTTGTTTTGTTTTGTTTTGTTTTTTTCTCTCTCTGTCTTTCAACGCCTGAGTCCCAAGTGGTCACATTCGTCTTTCAGTAAAACCCGACCTGACCAGACCGACCATCGCCTACACCTTGCACGTGGCCAGCGAGGTGCACGACAACTCGGTGTGGAGGATGAGGAAGGAGTCCGAGTCCAGCCAGACTCTGGAGTGCAGCTCACTGGCGCTGAAGAAGAAGAAGTCACCCGACGAGGTCCGCGCCACGATCCGTAAGCCGCGGCCGACAAACCCTGACGTGACCGGTCTCCGTCTTCCTGGAGAAGATGCGGAGCAGGCCCAGGCCAAAGTGGAAAGACGAGCCCAGCGCAACCGATCGGGCCGAGGGCAACGAGAAGCTGCGCAAGATGAAGGAACGCCAACGCATGCTCCAAAACCCCCGCTTCCTGCCTCCCAAAGCGCACCGGGGCGCCGCCTCCCTCATCCGCCCTGGGACCGCCAAGGACGGCGCCGAGGAAAGGTGCGCACGACTTGCAAACGCGTCTTTGGGATGTTGGCAGTTGAAAAGCATGCTTTTTAAACATCTAAGGGGCGGGATCCTACGGCGGCGCCCATATGGCGTTCATTCGGCCCTTTGGCTGACTCGTGTCGCCGACGTCCGCGAATGTGAAGGAAGCGCGCGGCGTGGCCTCCTCTCACGCGTGCGTCATTTGTCATGGTCAGCTCCCAAGAAAGCGGCGTCCAGGTCTTCCTGGCCAAGCCCCCGCTGGTCCTCTTTACGGTGTACAGCGTGGGCCAGGTGTACGAGGTACGGCGCGCCGTCGGCCCCTCAAGCGCTGCGCTCTTGCCGACGTCTCCCTCCCGCCTCAGAGCACCCTGGAGCTGAAGAACGTCAGCTTCTCCAGCCGCGACATCCGAGTCCTCCCGCCCAGCAGCTCCCACTTCACCGTCGGTCTCGGTGAGCCCCCCCGTCTTCGGTCTCCCGGACTCGGGCACGTCTGACGCCATCGTTGCCGCCGTCCCCCAGGAAGATTTCCCGGCAAGGGCGGCGTCGTGGCTCCGGGCATGAGTTGCAAGTTCACGGTGCGCTTCGCCCCGGACTCGCTGGCCGACTACGAGGACCGCCTGGTGGTGGAAAGCGAGGGCGAGCATATCCTGGTGGTCCCCCTGGAGGCACGGAGACCGCCTCCCGTTCTCACCCGTGAGCCTCCTCCCGCCTTGAAGCGCTCGGGCGGCGCGCCCCCGCCTGATGCGTGCCGGGCCGTGTTTGCAGTGCCCGGCGTGCTGGACTGCGGCTACTGCCTGATCGGGGGACTGCGATGTGTCGAGTTCCATTGTCAGAACGTGGGCCTGAGTGCCGGTACCTTCTGTGTGGTGCCCAAGGACGGCTGGCCGGCCACCAACCCCAGGGTGAAAAAAAAGCCAAAAGTCAAAGCCGGCCATCTGACTTGGCTCCGTGCGCTTTGCGGCTGCTGAAATGCGCCGGCTTGATGTCCTTTTTGAATTGTTGTGTGCCTTTCTGTAGTCGGTGGCCACGAGTTGTTACTGCGAGCAGCCCCCCTTTGCCGTCAGCCCGTCCTTCTTTGCCCTGCGGCCCGGAGAGAGCACGGCCGTCGAGGTGAGGCCGCGCCGGAGGCACGCGTGAATTTGCCAGCGGGAAAAAGTCCATTCCCCCGCCGTTAAACCCTCGCTCCGCCCCCCCCCCTTCCCGTTCTTCTTGCAGGCACTTTTCTTTCCCTCCACCACCGAACGGATCTGCCGCATCTTCACCGTGGTGTGCGACAACTGCCAAGTCAAAGACGTTTGCGTGCAAGGTGAGCAGGGCCCGTCACTGCGCGAGTCCGGCTTCCGAAAGCGAGGCCGGCATCACCTGGTCTGCCGGCAGGCGAGGGCCAGCTGATCGCCCTGGAGCTCCTGTGGGTGTCCGGCGAGGAGCGGCCCCTGGTGTTGGGGGAGCCGCACGACGTCACCGCCGACCACTTTGTCCGATTCGAGCCGTGCAACCCTCACACGGCGCAGCGCAAGACGCTGGTCATCAGGAACAACGTGTACGTAGCCCGGCGCGCTCGGGACGCCCGACCGACGTGCCGCGCGACTTGACGGGACTGGTGTCTCGCCCCCAAGCCACTTGGAGCTGCCCTTCCGCTGGCGGATCATGAAGCCCAACCTGCCCCCCGAGCCCTGCCCGATCCGCTATCGACCCGAGACGGACGACGTTTTCCAAGTCAGCCCGGCCTTGGGAATCCTGGCGCCCTGCCGCGATCGAGACTTCACCATCTCCTTCTGTCCCAAGGAGGTAGAAACGCGCTCGCCTTCGCGCAGCCGTCGGACGCCGGGGTGTCGCGCTTTCCTCGCAGACCCAAAGCTTGTTTTAGTTTTTCGTTGTTGTTTTTTTTTTCTTGCTACTCGCGTATGACGAGCCTTGAAAGCGTCCCATTTGGTGTCCAAACTCTGCTGAGTTTTTGTTGACCTTTAAGACCTCGACAATGCGCTTCATCATCGAGAATCCAAACGGCAAATTTGAAATGGGAGATGGCTTTCCGTGTCCCCGCTGGTTTCAAATATGTCTTTCCCGGCACTTCTTTGCTGGCGCATCAGGATTTGGAGGCTTTTGTGGTTTGTTTTGTTTTTGGCTCGGCTGATTGTAAGCGAGCGCCGCCTGCCGCCGAAACGAAGCCTTCATTCATAAGCGAGATGAGCGACTGTCGTCCTGCAAGTTGCGAGCGGAAGAAGATTGCTTGTGGCTTTGTTTGCTTGCTCAAGATGCAGGATTACCACAGCGTGTGCCATTTGGTCCTGAGCGACATCCCCCAGCTGCCGTCGGAGTCCGCCGGCGGGTGAGGCCTCCTGTGCGTGGCTCAAGGGACAAAAGGAAAGGCTCTTGGTGCTCAGCCGTCGTCCGCCGGCAGGCCCGGCACGCTGCAGCCCGTCCGCGTGGGCTCCGAGGTGGGCGACGCCACCGTCATGGAGATCGAAGTCAAGGGCGCCACGGAGCCCTTCAACGTGCTGCTGGAGCCCTACGCCCTGGTCATCCCCGGACAACTTTTCATCTCCACCGCCACCCGCCGACATTTTAAGGTGCTTGGCTCGCCCCCGCTCGGGCCCGCCGTTTGGTGGTGCGTCTTCATGCTCTCGCTCGCAGATGTGGAATCACAGCAAAACGCCGGTCGTCTTCCGTTGGGACGCCATGGACAGCAGCTGTCATCGCATCGAGGTGGAGCCCGCCGCTGGAAAAATCGGTACGGCGCCCTTCCTTCCCTCCGTACAGTCGCAAAGCCCAAAGGAGCCCCGAACGCGCGCGACTCACGTCCACGTTTCTCCTCCTTGCGCCTGCGGACGAGAACGAGTGTTTTGTTTTCGAGCTGCTTTTGATGGGCGGCAAACCGGAGAAGGTGGCGACCAGCCTGCTCTGCCGCATCCAGCACCGCTCCGAACCCGTGGCCTTGGCCGTGGAGGTCACCTTCAAGGTGAGCCGCCCAACCGGCGCAGACATTTTCTGTCCGCGGTTCCCATTTTGTATGCACTTTGTGTGCGCTTGTTGCCTCCGAGGGCCCCAGCGTGAGCATCAGTGAGCCCAGCGTGGACTTTGGTCTCATGCGGCTCGGGGAGCAGAGCCAGAAGACGCTGTACCTCCACAACGCCACGCACCTGGAGGCCTCCTGGTCGCTGGCGGAGGCGCACGAGAGCCCGGACGGCGGCCAAGACCCGCAGGTACCACCACGCGCCCGGGCGCGGGAAGCGCAGCCTTTTTGCAAAGTTGTTCTCATGCGTGCGTGCGTGCGTGCGTAGCTGACCGTGGAGCCGTGCGGCGGCGTGCTGGCCCCTCGCACCGGCTGCAGCGTGGACATCCGCTTCAGGCCGCGATTCTGCCAGGAGCTCCAAACGGAGCTGGAGCTGGCCGTGGAGGACGGGACCGGATGGTAGGGAGCAAAAACAAACCCAAAACATACCGCGCGCGCGCGCGCGTGTGTTCAGTACGGCGATGAGAACACGGATAAAGTTCAACGTTGATGCATCAGTCCAGGATTTTTCTTGCAAATCAGCGAGCACGTTTGGCCCGCAAGTCATGCCGAGCCCTTTGTGCGCCTGGCAGCCACCTGCTGCTGCGAGCGGACGTGCAGTCTCCTCAGCTGTGTCTGCTCAACTGCCAGCTGCTCCTCCCTGAACTCTACATGGGCGTGGCCGCCGAAGGCACCGTCACCCTCTTCAACCAGACGCTCTTGCCGTCCAACTTCTCCTGGCTGGTGCGTGTCATCGCTCCGCTCGCATGCGGATGAGCCGCGCCACGCTCTTGCGTCACATATGCCGCACAATTCACAGTGCTTTGCTCACACACACACACACACACACACACACGTTTCTGCTCTTGGGAGAGCCAGCGATTTCTGTCCAAGCCGTTGGAAAGTACATTTGGCCTTAAATGAAGACTGACAGGGCGTGGGGGGCCCCCCGAGCTTTTTTGTGTGCTGGACCAGGTCATGGGCGGCGTGTTTGACCGATGCCCAATTTGCTCGCGAGACCCAAGATCTGCCCCCGGTAGCAAATGCTCGTCGCCGCCCCTTTCTAGCGGATGCCTTTTCTTCTTCTTCAGGACGAGCTCAGGGGTCAGCAGGCGTCTCTTTGTTCAGCCAGTTTTGAGCCCCTGTCGGGCAGTCTGGGACCCAACGCCAGCTTGGACATCCGCGTCTCCTTCGTCTCCCAAACCGACGTGAGGCGCGCTCGCGGCGGCTCGAAGGCCGGCTTCGTGAGCGAGCTGGTTCGAAGTTTGCTTTGCCGTCACCCCAGTCGGCGCTGAATGACGTGGTGGCGCTCTGCGAGGTGGAGGGCATGAGCTCGCCTCTGGTTCTCAGCATCCTGGCGCCCGCCACCCAGAGTCTCCGAGTGTCCTACGCGCTCCCCGGCATCAGGTAGGAAACGCGCAGGCAGAGGCCACGCCCCGTCGGCCACGCCCCGTCGGCCTCTCAAAGTCCTCGCCCGCCGCCCTCCTTCCTCTCCGCCAGTCGTCCCGTTTCGGCCGACGGGGGCCAAGAGGCGTTGACGGTCGACTTTGGCGAGGTGCTGCTGGCGGAAGCCGTCACCAAGCAGCTGCTGATGAGCAACCACACCGCCATCCTGGCGCCCTTCACCATCCGGGCCGAGTTTTTCAACTGCGACGCGGCGAAGCCCAGCAACCATTCACAGAGAAGGTGCTCGCCCCAATAATATTGTGGGGGGGGGGGGGCAGAAGTTGCCTGAGTGGTGAACAACAACAACTTTTTCCCCAAAGATCCCAATACATGAAGAAGCCGCTTCACTCGGTCCAAGCCGGCAAATTAGAGGAGCAAGCCCACAAGGGTACGTACGCCGGCGCTCTCAAAAGCTCCCTTTGAAGCGGCAGGCCAGAAAAGAGCAACAAATGCCGCCGCCACCGCCGCCGCAGACTTTTTGAGCAACCTGCTGGCCAACGGAAAAGGCGCGGCCTTCTTCATCGTGCCGTGCGCCGGAACGCTGGAACCCTTCGAGACCCAAACGGTGGACGTCACCGCCTACAGCGACATGTGGGGGGACTACCGAGACAACCTCGTATGCAAGGTGGGCCCGACAAGAAGGAACCTTCAAAACCGCCGCCTTGTTAAAGAGGCACGCGCTTCCCGGAAGGCCTCCTTTCACGCTCGCAGCCCACCATTTTGTTTTGGGGTCACGAAAGAAGAAAATACATGGTGAAGAAAATTGACATTTTCTTCACCCTATAAAAAATACATATACAGTATGTATCGATCCAGTATATATATTGACTTGAAGCCATTTTGAAATCGATTTGAACTGACGTGACTTTGGTGCTGCTCTTTTCAATGTCTCAATTGGATTGAAAAAAAAAAACAACCTTGGACCAAAATCTATGAGGAGCTGGAATGGAAGGCCCGCCTCGTGGGGGATTTTCGGATTGAAATAAAGAATGAATTGGCATCGACCTCGGCCAGAGCTCGGTTGTGTATTTTTGCGGCAGGTGGGGGACCTTGAGCCCAGCCTCCTCCCCATGCGGATGCTGGTGAAAGGCTGTCCGCTCTACTTCCAAATCACCGGCCCGCGCCCCGCCCACCACTTCCAGGGACCCAACGTGCAGTGAGTGCCGCCGTCCCCGCAAAACCGGCGCTTTGTCAACATGCGTCCCGTGTGTAGGTTTGGGACGCGTTTATCAGGCGGGGACACCATTTCCCGTTCCCTTCGCATCAACAACCCCACGCTCTTTGGTAAGTCGCGCTCTTTCCATGGCTTCCAACAAATCCACCACGTCGTTAATATTATTGTATTCTTTTTTTTTTTAATAGATATCCGTCTGGACTGGGAGACGTACAACATCATCCCGAACGACCGCAAACTGGTGGACGTGCTGATGTCGTACGGGGAAAGCTTCCCGCTCAAGGATGCTGACGACAAGCCCCGGGGGGGGTCCAGGCTTCCCGACGGCGAGGCCGCCTGGAAAAGGTCCCACGAGTCGGGCCCGCAGGCTTCGCTCCGCTGCGCCGCTGTGAGCATCCGCGCATCGATAAAATAACTG